>CAUYRH010097382.1:0-25300 GCA_963574655.1 Perodicticus potto
CCTGAGTTTCCTCACCTCTGAGCCACTTGGCCGCTTACACGAAGCAGGGACCCAGGGGGCACCCAACGCCTGTTTGCAAGGCCACTTCTCAGCCTTCACGGGCCCCTTCCTCCATTAAAAAGATACATTAAGTTTTGTCTGTACCCGTCTAAAATGCACCATAGGTTTGGCCCTACCATTTACCCTCCCTCCACTCATCCTCCCCTCCCCTCCCTCGCCACTTTCCCCATATTCTTATGCTATAATTGGGTTATAGCCTTCGTATGAAAGAATGGTGGGGCCACACCTATGGTGCATCTTAGACGGGTTCAGACAAAACTTACTAAATGCAGAATACAAATGTCTTCATACAATAACTAAGAAAATGCCATGAAGGCTATGTCAAACAGTATGATGAAAATGTTTTAGATTGTATATGAAACCAGCACATTGTACCCCTTGATTGCACTCAGCTATGATTCAACAATAAAAAAAAAAGATACATTAAGGATTATATTCTACGACTATGATAGTATAAAGACCAATAACATTAAAAATTATATATTGAGACATTTTCTTCCATACAAAAGTTCAGTTCTTTCTTCTTATTTTATTATTATTTTTTTATCTTTTTTTTTTCTTGCAGTATTTTTTTTTTTTGGCTGGGGCTGGGTTTGAACCCGCCACCTCCAGCATATGGGGCCTGTGCCCTACTCCTTTGAGCCACAGGCACCACCCCTTTCTTCTTATTTTAACAGAAAGCATTTTTTCAGCTCAGTGCCTGTAGCTCAGTGATTAGGGTGCCAGCCACATGCACCAGGGCTGGCGGGTTCGAACCTGGCCTGGGCCTGCTAAACGATAGCGAGGAAGAGACACTGGGGAGGCCATGTGGCCAAGACGGAGCAGGCTGTCCGGGGCTTTCCTGCTGCTCCTGATCCTGGCTGGCAGCACAGAGAGGGGAGTGGGGAGATGCCCACCATCCAGCTGGGAGCCAGCTCCAGGCGGAGCCCATGTAGACCGCAAGCTGGGGGCTTTGCCACTTTGGTCACAGTGGTCTGCAGGGAGGGGCTCGCTGCACCTCATGGCGTGTATACGTGTGTGTGTGCATGTTCAGCTCCCTGTTTGCCTTGGACTATCTCCAGCCTCCTTCTCGGGGATCTTATATCTCTGAAAGTGAAACAAACACTTGGCTGTTTTCTTAGCACCTTCAAGTGGGTTTGCTGGAAGCAGAGAGAGCCGGGGCTGGAACCTGATCTCTAGGGTCCCCAGTTTTGCCTGTAGCTGCCCTCATGCAAGGGGAGAGGCCCTCCCATAAATATCCATTAAAAGGACCCCTCCCTATCCCCTTGTTTTTGGCATGTCTGGGGGGAGCTAAATAATAATTTCCAAATCTTTCCCCATGTTGCTTTAAATCCTTCCTACTTCTAAAAGCCTGTTGATAGCTAGCTGGGCCCAGACCCCCAGGGAGAGCAAGCCTTCCTAGAGCCAAAGCAGGTTATGTTGGGGCCAGAAGGTTCCAGGTCCCAGACGTGCAAGCAATGCAGGGACAAAGCTCAGAGCTGGTTTCCTAGGGGTCAGTCCTGGGGAACAAGGCTCACCCACCTTCTAGCACCTGGAACCCCACCGCGCAGTCCAGGTTGATTTCGGGTAGCCTCTCCTCTAGGAAGAAGGTGGCTCTCTCTAGCGCAGACAGGACCAGGCCTGTAATGGTGGCCTTGCCCTCCGCAGTGTCTAGCCATGGCAGTGAGGAGGGCTGCATCAGTGGCAGTGCCGTCAGTAAGAGCAGGAGCTGCAGCTCTGGGCTGGCCATGGCTGGCTTCTGCTCGTGGCTGGTCATACGCTCAGCACCAAGAGCTGCGGCCCAAGCCAGACGGCTTGTGCACACGTCCTCCCGCCTACTCCTCCCCACCTTCCCCTGGTAGACCTGCAGAGTGGTCAGGCAGGATGGCCCGGATGCCTGGGAAAGGCACCTGCAGGGGAGGGTTGGCAAGAGGGTGGTGTTCAGGCCAGTCCTGGGTGGGCAGTCTCCTGGCCTCAGGCTGGGGAGAGGGGAGGAGGAGGTGGGAGGTAAAGTTACCACCCGATTCAGCAATTACGTTCCTAGGGATGTAACAAAGAGACTTGAAAACAGGTTTTGAAACAAAAACTTGTAAACAAATGTTTATAACAGCACTATGCACAAGAACCAAAAGGTGGCGACAACCCAAATGTCCGTGAATGAATGAATGGATGGCGGGCAGGGGTGGCTCTGCAATCCTAGCACTCTGGGAGGCGGTGGATTGCTTGAGTTCAGGAGAGGGAGACCAAGACCAGACTGAGCAAGAGCAAGACCTCATTTTTGCTAAAAATAGAAAAACTGAGGCAAGAGGATTGCTTGAGCCCAAGTGTTGGAGGTTGCTATGAGCTATGAGGCCACAGCACTCTACCCAGGGCGACAGCTTGAGACTCTGTCTCAGAAAACAAAAACAAAAACAAAAAGAATGAATGGATGAAGAGCATGCAGGCTATCCATACATACAATGGGGCATCATTTAGCCACGGGGAAAAAAAAAATAAAGTCCTGATACGTGCTACAATATGAATGAACCTTAAAAACTTTACAAGGAGAACAGCCAGACACAAAAAGCCACACATTGTATGATTTCCCTTATAAGAAATGTCCAGAACAAGCAAAGCCATAGAGATTAGTGATTTTAGGGACTGAGGAGGGGGATGGGGATGACCATTAATAAATGTGGAGTTTCTTTTTGGAGCTAGGAAAATGTTCTGAAATTAGGCTGTACAACTTTGCAAATATACTACAGACCACTGAGAAATTGTACACTTTTAAAGGGTAAATTTTATGGTATGTGAATTGTATTTCAATAAGCTTGTTATTGAACATTTTTCAGGAAAAAGGTGTCTAAAAGCACTCCAAGGAGTGTGTTGTGGTATGTCTGGGTGTGTGGGGGGGCGACTAAATAATAATTTCCAAATCTTTCCCCGTGTTGCTTTAAATCTTTCCTACTTTTAAAAGCCTAATGACAGCCAGCTGGGCCCAGACCCCAGGGAGAGCAAAGCCCACTGCCTTCCCTTTTCCTCGAGCCAGAGCAGGCTACGTTGGGGTCCCAGATGTGCAAAGCAGTGCAGGGACAAAGCTCCAGGGATAGGTGAAAGGGCAATAATGAAGTAAAAAGCCTGAAAAACCCCAACCTAGAGCCTACAGAGAGCATCAAAGACACCAAATGAGAGAGCAGGGCAAGTGAGGCTGGCCCGGTGCTGAAGGGTCCCTGGTGATGTCTCCAGCTCCTTCTCTCTAGAGCAGTGGTTTTCAACCAGTGTGCCATGAGAGGATCTTAGTGTGCTGTGAACATTTTTAAAGATCATTAATGAAACTATTTTTGAAAGACGTTTAAGGCACAGTAAGTATATTCTTTTTGTTATTCTTTTTATTGGTCAACATAATTTAAGTGTGCTGCATATGTTTAACTATAGGTTTATCTTACTTTTTGCCGTGAGATTTAAAAAGGCTGAAAGACACTGTCATAGAGACACAATTGTGACTCCTTCTCAGCCTGGGTTTCTTTACCAGAGTGAGGCATCTACTCTTGGTTCGTCATGACCATGGTGCCAGATCCTAGTCTTCGAAGATCATCAGAGCAAGAGGGGCTAAGTCACGAAGTCCCACTCCCTTAACGCACAGGTGAGGGAAGCTTGTTGACAGGTGATGACTTGTCCAAGGTCCAGCAGGGGCCAGGAGCGCTGAGGCTGAAACTTCAGCCCATGCCATCATAGGAGTGACAGAATTGGGCAGGGGAAGTATCCAGCCTCTTGTCCCCAGTACATGCATCCCTGAGGCAGGGGCCACTCTGGGCACTGGAGGTTTAACTCTGCTGCCCAGGACTCTCCTGCCCACCCCTCCCATGTGTACATATTTAATCTTCTTTCCTTCATCTGAACGCTCAGGTTTCAAGCTCAGGGTGTGACCTTTACTTTCTAAGGGAGGTCACAGGGCTGTTGAGAAAGACAGAAAATAAGTGTGCCAAGCCCTGAGATGAGCTCTGGGGACACTGGGAACCACATCAGCTTGGGCAGCCCTGTCTACCAGGTGCTGCCTGCGGGCTTTCATCAAGGGAAGAGGTGCTGTCTTACTTGTTTGTTGAACATAGGTCTGGGTGGTGGTTCTGCGGCGGTGGGGGGCGGTGAGGTGACTTCATCAGTGCGCTCTCAAACGTTTCTCAGCAAGGAGCCCCTTTCAAAGCAAAAGGCTGTCACTGAAATCTTTTCTGTGGCTACTTTGGGAGGTCAAAATGTGTGTGTGGGGAATTTTCCCTAACTATGGATACCTAAAAATAATTATGGTTTTACTTTCTATTTAATCCTTTTCTCCCAACATATTTAAAATGTGTTATTCAACTAACGAACATTCAGAAAAACGAGCTGCCTGACGACTTTTCCGAGGTGGAACACACCCAGGGCCTCCCTGCACCATTGGCCCCTGCCACTCACTCTCTTGGCTTCCGACAGCAAGGTCGGTTTCTATTTGTAGAAATGGAACCATATGCACCACTGGCGTCAGGCTTCCTTTCTAAAAATCGTGGTTGTGAGATTCATCCCAGTTCTTGTCTCACTATATTGTGAGATTACTTTAGAACCCTGAAAACTTCCTAGATATCAATATAGTAACAAGTTTAATGGGGGAAATACACCGTACTTAGGGAATCTCGTGTGCGTGCGTGTGTACGCGCGCACATGGCCTGTTAATTCTAGGCCCTGGGACTTCTCAGCGGGTCCGCGGGCCCCACTCAGTTACCAGGTCCCCGCCCCGCCTCCCTCGTTGCCCACCTCGGAGGCTTGATCTGCGGCTGCGCACAGCTCGCCGGCGGCCCGCGGAAGGGCGGTCACGTGACGGCTCCCGGCCCGCCAAGATGGCGGCGCCCTGTGTGGCCCTGTTAGCTCTGTCTCTGCTGCTGCCGCTGTTGCTGGCGGGCAGCTGGAAGCGCTGGGGGCGGGGGCGCGCGGCTCGGCACGTGCTGGTGGTGGTGTTGGGCGACGTGGGCCGCAGCCCCCGCATGCAGTATCACGCGCTGTCATTGGCCAAGCACGGCTTCTCCGTGACCCTCCTGGGGTTCTGCAGTGAGTGCCCGAGGGTCTGGGAGGGGGGCTGCCCTCAGCCTCAGGCCCTGGGCTCTGACCGCCCCTGGGGATGGAGAACGGAGGGCGCCTTTGTGTCTCTGCCTTGGGGATGTCTCCGAGATCGCGCAAGCGAGTTCTGGCCTGCAGGGCGGTTTCTGCCCAGGCTCTGCTGGTTGGGTTTCTAGGAACAGCCCCGTTAGTGGAGTGCTTGCCATATGTCAACACTGTGCTGAGTTTAGTGAATCCATTGCATGGTCTCAAAGCTCCTAGTAAGTGGAAAGACTGGGTCTGGAACCCAGGTGCATGGTACTCCAGGGTCAGTGCCGATAACCACATCTGTGTGCAGTTACCCTTACCAGTGTCTGAGCTGACCAGCAATATGTCTCTTCTCATTCCTCATCCCGCAGCACAGAGCCCAGCGGGCAGGAGGTGTTTCATTTGCTCTGTACGCCCACCTTTCCCCCCAAGTGTGCAGGGTAGATGGTAGCACAACTTCATCTCAGGGAAATATGGGAACAGCATTGGTTGCCTTTGGTCCCTGTTTACAGTCTGTTATCCAGGGTGTGGGAGTAGGGTCGACCTTCCTGGGGATCTCTCTGAGGTGGGAAGGTTTCACCATCGAGGGAATTCAGATCAGTTTGAGTGCCCACTATTTGCCAGGCATCGTGTTAATTAATGGTGGATAAGATTTGGGCCCTCTTCTTCAGTGGCCCTTCTAGGGGAATCTGGGCAAGAATTGGCCTCATTCTCTGTTCTGGCTAGTGAGGAACAGAGAGAGGTTTTGAAAAGTCTTAATTTCCAAAACACTTACCACTATTCAGCCTGAGCTGGGAGATTATCTGACTTTAAATTAGATTGCCATAAGGGAACATTCTCATTTTCAGACTCCAAACCCCACAATGAACTCTTGCAGAGTGATAGAATACGAATTGTGAGGCTGACAGAACTTCAGAGTCTTGCAGGTAGGATTCAGGCAATTCCATATTCCTCTGAGTCTGTGATGTATATGTGTGTGTAAGCCTGCAGATTGCCAAAAGCTCCTTTGATAGTCATAGGTGTTTTTTGACTTGCAGTTGGGCCCCGAGTTCTCCAGTACGGACTCAAAGTTGTATTTCAGGCAGTGCACTTGCTATGGATGTTGATGTGGAGGGAGCCAGCAGCCTATATCTTTCTCCAGGTATGTCTCAGCCTTTGCCTCTGTGAGAACCACTATTAACAGTGTTTTTTTTTTTTTTTTTTTTTTTTTTAACTTTCTAGCCTTTTATTTTATTTTTTTTGGCTGGGGGCCAGGTTTGAACCCGCCACCTCTGGTATATGGGGCCAATGCCTACTCCTTTGAGCCACAGGCGCCGCTCCAACTTACTATCCTTTTAAAAATGCACAAGTTGGGGCAGCACCTGTGGCTCAAAGGAGTAGGGCGCTGGCCCCATATGCCGGAGGTGGCGGGTTTAAACCTAGTCCCGGCCAAAAACTGCAAAAAAAAAAAAAAAAAGCACAAGTTAATAATAAATTGCATATTTTTTTGTGCATATATATAAACTTTTAAAAACAAGATTAAGAGCCTACAGTATGTGGTCATGATAGCTTATTCATATTATTTTTCTGTATCATTACAGATAGAGTCTTACATTGTGATTATTTACAGAAATATTTTGCATGTATTAATTCATTTAGTCCCTTACAACAATCCTAAGAAGCATTTTGTATTTCCTATAGTTTAGAGATAAGGAAACTTAGACCCAGGGCGATGAGGTTCTGTAAGTAGTAACCCCTTGTCACACAGCTAGGAAGTGATGGAGTCAAGATTTGAATAGGTAGTCTGGTTCTAGAATTATGCTTTTAACCTTTCTCCTTCATCAGTTTTTAACATACAGAAGTGTTTTTTTGAAGGGGTACACTGAATTCGAATATTTGATGTACCCTAATGTATTTATTTAGTACCGTCTTAATGGATAGATTCTTTCTGATTTTTTTTTTTTTTTACTTTTTTTTATAAATAGTGTAGCTAAGAGCACAGTGAATATCCATCTTTTTTTTTTTTTTGAGACAGAGTCTCACTATGTCACCCTTGGTAGAGTGCCATGGCATCACAGCTCACAGCAACCTCTAACTCTTGGGCTTAAGTGATTCTCTTGCCTCCGCCTCCCAAGTAGCTGGGACTATAGGTGCCTGCCACAATGCCCGCCTATTTTTTGGTTGCAGTTGTCATTGTTGTTTAGCAGGCCCGGGCTGGGCTTGAACCTGCCAGCTTTGTTGTATGTGGCTGGCGCCCTACTCACTGAGCTACGGGCGCTAAGCCATGAATATCCCATCTTTTGCACACACTAGTTTCTTTCTTAGGATAGCTTCCTAGAGTGGAATTGTTCCACTAAAGTTTATGTACTAGTAAAATGTCATAGTATGTTACTGGATAGTCTTAGCTTGAGGTTGGTCTTTTTTCTACCATCCAGTGGAGGCGTCTCTTCTCATTTGTGTTTATCACTACCAGCTGCTGTTAGGCTTTTCTAGAGTTTTCATTCTGATAGGTGAAAAATGGCATCTCTTTGTTCCATTTTTGTCTTTCTGCTTATTAATGGTCTTGGACCAGGTTGATCAATTCTGTTTTTGACTTTTGAGATCTACTTTGATGGCAGAGAGGATATTCTCCTTATTACCATTAGTTCTGTAAAAATAGTTACCTCTTTGCCATGTGGGTTGCTAACTTCTATTTTCACTCAAGTTTATTGCTGCCTTCTTCTGCCTTCAAGACTTTCTCTTTCCTAGAACCCCCCTGGCCTGCCCAGCATTGCTGTCTGCTGGTTTGTGGGCTGCCTTTGTGGAAGCAAACTCATCATTGACTGGCACAACTATGGCTACTCCATTATGGGTCTCGTGCATGGCCACAACCACCCCCTTGTTCTGCTGGCCAAATGGTGAGAGCCTGGGAGGAGGGTACAAATATCTTTCCCCAAACCACGTGAGGGTGGGTGGAAAGAAGGGCTTGTGTGGAACTCTGGGAACTTGTTCCCTGTGTGCCCTGGAGGAGTAAGGGCAAGGCTGGTGGATTGGGCTAGACACTGGTTACAAGTGATTGAAACAGGCCTCCGCAAAGGAGGCCATTTGCTGACCCTTTGAAAGTAAAGGTTCAGAGAAATGGCTGGCTTTGAGTTCAAAACTGTGTCATTGGGGCCTGGCTCATGTCTCTTCACACTTCCTTCTGGTGGTGTTTGGTGGTTCTGAGAACTTACGTACCTCTCATCCCTGCCCCTTCAGGCTGGCTGGGGAGAACAAGCCTTTCTGATTGTCTCATACAGGTCACCTGCCCTCTTTGATCTGCCCCCTTGAGGCAGGGACTGCCACCTCTGTTGTCTAGTCTTGGGGCAAGTGCACACTCCATTGAAAGAGCTGGGTCCCAGGTGCATCCAGACCCCAAGGACACGTGAGGGGAGATCCCCACATAAAAATTGGGGGCTGGCAGGAAGTGGAGAAGTGGGCCACAGCTTCTGTAGCTGATGCAAGTGACTGTGGGAGCGGGTTGGACCTGGAGCAGGAACAGTCCATATGACTACAGCCTCGGTGTGCACTTCCAGCCTCAGGCCACTGGCAGCTTCGACCTTTGCCCTGATTGCTCATTTGCGGAGGTAATGGTAGCAGTGGCAGCACCTGCTGCCTGGCCGGGCCCAGGCCAAGCCCTTTTTGTATCCTATCCTAGTCTCCATGCACCCAGCGACGGTGTACTGTGATTCTTCCTTCTTTATAAGACTGGAAACAAGGCTGAAAGCAATTAGGTCTTTTGCCACATGGCCAGTAAGTGTGAGGACCAAAATTCAGTCCTAGAGTGTCCCATTTCAGAGCTTTCTCTGCATCCTGAGAGTGGAACAGCCTGTAGTATCCTGGTGGTGTTAAATAACCTAGAACTGCTCACTGTCCTGTTTTTGCCTACAGTCTTTAATGCCTCTATGACATGTGCAGAACTCCCTTTGTACCATGTTGAGAGCAAGCCCCACAGCCTTTGCTGCAGGAGCACAGGGTGGTAGAGATTTGACAATGAGGCCTTTATTGTAATTCTTTTTATAGCAAGAGAGACTGCATTTTCACTTTGGCAGTAATCTACGGTTTCCTTTTAATATGATTATATTTAAGCCAAGAAGTGATATGACATACAGGAAGGTGTGAAATAGTACCAATGTGGGTGAAGCTCAGGAAGTGCAGACTCTGGGAAGGTTTGGGAGACTCCAGCCCTGTAGTCTCTTCTGTATTAGGGGGTATGGAGTCACACTGCTGTGTGGTGGTGGGACTGTCCAGGGCTCCAGGCCAATCAGTGACATGTCTTCTCAGGTACGAGAGGCTCTTTGGACGCCTGGCCCATAGGAACCTGTGTGTGACCAGCGCGATGCGGGAAGACCTGGCTGAGAACTGGCGCATCAGGTGAGGGCCTGGGCTGACGTCAGCCCAAGGTGGGGTCCGGGATTGTTGGGACAAGAGCTGCGGCACCTGCTACAACATGCCAGTGGGGCATCTTGCAGTACGAGGGCATGGGAGATGGTAATTGGTGCCAGGAAGCTGAGGGAGGAGGCGGGGATTCTTTCTTGGCCAGCCCAGCAGTGTGGGCAGTTTTGGTCTTAGAACATCTCTCTGCGCTTTTCCAAGTAATTCTGAAGGTTCCTGTTGTCACTCTGAGACTTGGATTCCTGCAGCATCCCGCTTTCTCTGGATCTGTCTAGATCCTCTCTGCTCAGGCTTTTCTCTCCCCAGAGCCCTGACCACAGTGATCTCATTGCAGAGCTGTGACTGTCTATGATAAGCCAGCAGCTTTCTTTAAAGAGACGCCACTGGACCTACAGCATCAACTCTTCATGAAGCTGGGCTGTATCTACTGTCCATTCAGGGCCCGGTAGGCCTCGTCCTCAGCTGCCTTCTCTCGTGCCTGCTGTTGTCTGGACCCTCTTCTGCCTCCCTGCAGACCTGGGAACCCACAAATCCAGGCTTGACAGACAGAGGAGGCAGGCCTGCCACATGGGTTTGCAGACACAGCTTCCCTGGAGCAGGCACATGTGCCCTTTCGTGTTGTCTGTGGCTGCTTTCAAGCTACAGCCACGGAGACTGGCCGCAAAGCTCAACTACTCACTTTCTAGCCCTTTAAGAAATGTTTGCTGACCCCCGTGCTGTCTTAGCCTCCTGCCACTGTGCCGTATGCGGGGTCAGTGGCCCTGTGTGTTCCCTGTGGTGTCTCACAGGGCTAGGGGCTAGGTGGGGACCTTTATCCACATATCCTGTCCTATGCCCTTTAGTAACCTGGTATGTGGTGGGAGGGGCTTTATAGCATCCTTATTGTAAGTTGCAGGAATAATGGGCGTGGTGAGTCCCAGGGAGGGGAAAACGGGGTTGGTCTTGTTTGCTGTTGTAACCTTAGCACCCAGCAGCAGGTACTTCTGAAGACAGCAGGCCCACACCTTGGGTGGCCAGGCACTCTAACCTTGGTTAGCCTGCAGTCCTCACTGCGGCAAGAGATGGCTGTCCCGGGCCTGGGGGCTGCTGTGTAGTAGCTCACAGGCTTTTTACCTGCTCTTTCAGCTCAGATCCTGTGGACCTGGCCACAGAGCGATCAGCCTTCACAGAGCGGGACGCTCAGAGTGGGACAGTGACGCATCTTTGTGGGCGGCCAGCCCTTCTGGTCAGCAGCACCAGCTGGACAGGTCTGCGTGGTCCCTGGGGTACTTGGGGCTTTTGTGATGGGCCCCTGGCTAGCCTGCCCTTGCTCAGTGAGAAGGGGAGGGCACATTAGCAGAGAGGGAGGCATCTAGAAACAAGCCTGTGATGCTTCACTCTCTCCCCACAGAGGACGAGGACTTCTCCATCCTGCTGGCGGCTTTAGAAAGTAGGTGTGTGGCTGTGGCTGGACTTGGGCTGTCAGGGCCACCGAGCTGTGAGATGCTCGCCTGGCCTTGCGGTGTGTTCCTGCCCCTGGGTCGCTGGGTGGGCTGGCCTGAGGACAACCCAAGGACAGCGGGGTGCGGAGGTGGGTGGCTCTGAGTCTCCATGTGTCACTGAGTGGCCAGGCCCTGGGGCTGAAGTGTTGCCTCTGAGAGAACTTCTCAGAGGCTGGCAGCTCCTGTGAGAACAGTGCCCTTCCCATCTGACCAGGTGGTCCTGGTCGTCCTTTCTTTATCTTTTTTGAACACAGGGTTTGAGCAGCTGATTCTTGATGGAGACAGTCTTCCTTCTCTAGTCTGTGTGATAACAGGTACTGCCTGGGACCCTCGATATCTGCAGAGGGGCCAAGGGGGCGCAGCCTTGTCTTTCCACACACTCTTGTCTTGCAAATCCTCTCTGTAGCTCTGTGGTAGTGTTTTCTTTTGTTTGATATGGGGGAAACTGAGGTGCAGAAGGGCCTCAAGTCAGGGTATGGAGCCCAGATTTGAATCTTAGGTAGTACCATCTTAGAGATACCAAGCTTTCCCACTTCCCAGTAGTTTTCAAGCATCTTTTCATTTTTCAAATGGAGCCCACCGTCCATTGTGAAACTGCTTCTAGAGTCACAGAGCAAAGGGAGAAGGGCCCTGGGAAGGGGAAGAAGCCTTTGGGTCATACCCTTGTCCTGCTCTCTCCCCTCTTGGCTGCTCTCCCAGGGGCACCTTGGAGCCCACTGCACATGCCATGCTGCCTGGGGGCCCTGGTGGGCACGGGACAGTTCTTGTATCCCCTCCACACAGGCACCCAGGCCAGCTGGCTGCAGGCTGCAAGGCCTTTGTGCCTCTGTGGTCAGAGTGCAGACCCTTGTGGGATCTCAGGACTTTTGGTTTTTTTCTGGAAGGAGCCTGGATGGGGCTTCTGAGAAGGTGGCTATCTGCATCTTAGCAGGAGCATCTGGGCCTGGGTCCGTGGCAGTAACAGCTTTTCTCTGTAAAGGCAGAGGGCCTCTGAAGGATCACTACAGCCGCCTCATAGGCCAGAAGGGCTTCCAGCACGTCCAGGTCTGTACCCCGTGGCTGGAGGCTGAAGACTATCCTCTGCTTCTGGGTAAGAGGCCGCAGGCAGGAGGTTTTGGGGGGGAGGTGTTAAAGGGGAGCTCTGGGGAGGGGAACAGACTTCTTCCAAAAAGGGCCAGACAGTAAAGATTTCAGGGCCTCTTATATTCTTTGTTTTTACAACTCTTTAAAAATGTAAAAGCCATCCTCAGCTCAAGGGCCAATATGAGCAGGCCTCAAAGACTGGATTAGGCCTTGCTGGAGGCCACTTGAAATCTCAGGCTGAGCTCCCAAGAGGCTGCTTCCTGGTGTGTCAGCCCCTCCCTGCCTGGTGGCCCCTGTCTTCTTGGCCTCCCACCCTCCCTCTGTTCAGTCCTACCCTCCTTTCTGCAGAAGGCCTGGGGTTGGGGCCACTGTCCCCCAGGTATGGGAGGGCAATGGCTTTGGGAGGTACAGGAGTGGCATGTCATCACTGCCTCTCCCAGCAAGGTGTCTGTCTCTCTGAGGGGGATGTGGAGGCTTGCTATTGTCATGTCTTCAACACCTCATCTTCCAGCCTTGAGTAAGCAGTCTGGGTGGGGAGCCTTTGGTAGGTAGAAGTTTCCAGGTAGTTTTTAGTAATGTTGTTTATATTTGGTTTTATATTCATAGTGGCAGCTGGTTTTTGTTGCTGTGGTAGGTTCTTTTCAAAAATTATCACTGTAAAATCTATATAACAAAAATATGGCGTTTTAACCATTTTTAGGTGTGCAATTCAATGGCATTCATCATTTTCACATATTGTACACCTAGCACCACTGTTTATTTCCAGAACTCCTTTATCTCCTCATACAGAAACTCTGTACCCATTAACAATAACTGTTTAGAGTTCATTTACAGTAAGTTGTGGTTAAGTAGGGAAAGGAAGTTCACTGGGATAAGAAAGTTAAGTAACAAGCAGTTTACAGATGCCAGGCATGGCAGCAGGGAGCATTACCACGTCCCTGCCCCTGGCCAGGTTGCTTGGTTGTGGGGCCAACTTAAGCCACTTGCATTTGAGGGCGTCATCCGATTTCCACTTCCCACAGGAAGTGTCACTCCACAGTCCTGGAAGGATTGGTGTTCCCGGGGTGGAGGCTGGCACTGACTGCCCCCTTGCCTTGCAGGGTCAGCAGACCTGGGTGTCTGTCTGCACAAATCCTCCAGTGGCCTGGACCTGCCCATGAAGGTGGTGGACATGTTTGGGTGCTGTTTGCCTGTGTGTGCTGTGAACTTCAAATGGTAGGAGCAAAAGCTGAGTCTTCCTGGGGTTTGGTTCTCAAATCAGTAGCTGAAGGGGGACTATTCTGTAGTCTGAGCTGTCCATGACAGATGCGACCAGCAAGGTGCCACCTCCTAGTCCAGCATGGTGGCCGATAAGAAGGTGTGTTTTACTCGTGTTCACTGAGAGGTGGCTGGAACTGCCTGCACAGCTTATGTGGTTTTATTTCTTTTTTTTGCTCTCCCCATGTCCCCTTTGGCTAAGCTCATATAGTTGGATTTGAATTGGTTAAATGAGTGTAATTCTGAGATTCCACTCAACCTGGCAAAGACAGGCATTTGGAAAGGGCAATGTTAGAAGTTCTAGAAATAGCAGCTTCATCAGGCTGAGCACTCAAGCCCTGCTTAGGAGCAGCCTGTAGATCAGCGGTTCTCACCAGTGGGTCGTGACCCCTTTGGGGGTCGAATGACCCTTTCACAGGGGTCGCCTGAATACATCCTGCATATCAGATATTTACATTACAATTCATAACAGTAGCAAAATTGCAATTATGAAGTAGCAACGAAAATAATTTTATGGTTGGGGCTCACCACAACATGAGGAACTGTATTAAAGGGTCACGGCCTTAGGAGGGTTGAGAACCACTGCTGTAGATGGACAGTTCGGGATGTTAGACCCTCAAGTAAGCTGAACTCATGGCATGTCAGAGCCAAGCCTCCTGGTGACCAGAGAAGCCATCCTAATGCCAAGCCAGGCCCCGGGGCTGGGGGTGTCTTTTCCTTATTTCATGGGCATGGAGTTAAGAGTTAGAATGCAGAAATAATTCTTGAGTATGTTCTCACTGAAGAGCACACAGCACAAAAGGCCCAGTCTCCTCTAGGGCCCCTTCTTCCAAATCCATTTGGACATTTTGACTCGCACCCTTCCAGGTCCTCCCTGCTCACTGAACCAGAAACAGGCTCTCTGGAACCAAACTGGCTGTGTCTCCTCAGCTTTGCTGCGTGAAGGGTGGGGTGGGGCAGGTGAACCCCACAGGGTCCGCTTCCTTCTCCAGGCTGCTCTTAAGCCCCCTTGTTCTCTCTGCAGTTTACATGAGCTGGTGAAACATGAAGAAAACGGCCTGGTCTTCGAGGACTCAGAGGAACTGGCAGCTCAGCTGCAGGTAGCCGCATCAGCCCCTGCTCCAGGACTTGGGGTTTGGAGATGGGCACTGAGCCATGATCCTAATTACTGCTTCCCGCAACCATGGCGGGACTAGGTGGGGTCTGGAGGAAAACTGGGGGAGGGACAAAGGGCTTCCAGATACTGTCCTGTTTTGAGCAACTAGTGGGCTCAGGAAAATCAGGACATGCCTGTGCCTGCCCTTTGGATCTGTGGCGCTTACAGCACAGATGATGCCTGAGTAAGGCAGCTGTCTATGGTTCAGGGAGTGATCAGGGTCTGGGGAGTGAGAGTGAGTAATGAAAGGAGCTCCTCAGTCCAGCCTTAAAAGGTGGGTGGGATTCTGCGAAGGATGCTTGTTTCTTTCTTTCTCTTTTTTTTTTTCTGTAGAAACAGAGTCACACTTTGTTGCCCTCGGTAGAGTGCTATGGCATCACAGCTCACAGCAACCTCCAACTCTGGGCTTAGGTGATTCTCTTGCCTCAGCCTGCCGAGTAGCTGGGACTACAGGCGCCCACCACAAAGCCCGGCTATTTTTTTGTTGCAGTTTGGCTGGGCCGGGTTTGAACCAGCCACCTTCAGTATATGGGGCCCATGCCTTACCAACTGAGCCACAGGCGCCGCCCAAGATGCTTGTTTCTTACTGTCACTTTTTTTTTTTAAATTTTATTATTATTATTATTTTTGAGAAAGAGTCTCACTCTGTTGCCCTGCGTAGAGTACTGTGGTGTCATCATTGTTCACATCAACCTCAAACTCTTGGGCTCAAGCGATCCTCTTGCCTCAGCCTCCTGAGTAACTGGGACTACAGGTGCTCATCCTGATACCTAGCTAGTTTTTGTATTTTTTAGTAGAGACGGGATCTCACTCTTGCTCAGTATGGTTTTGAACTCCTGAGCTCAAGCAGCACCCACCTTGGCCTCCCGAAGTGCTAGGATTACAGGCATGAGCCACTGCACCTAGCCTTTATTGTCATTCTTGACAACTGAAGAGTCAGGAAACTTTTTCCATAAAGGTTCAGATAGAAAATCTTTTTTTTTTTTTTTTTTTTTCAGATAGAAAATCTTTTCTGTTTTACTATATAGTCATTGTCAGAACTACTGAACTCTTATAATGGGAAAGCCACAGACCATCTGTGGAAGAAAGGGTGTGGCTATGTTCTAATAAAACTTTATTTACAAAGATAGATGGCAGGCTATAGTGTCAATTCCTGATTAGTTCAGGAACAGTTCAGCAAAGCTGGAAAGAAGATAGACATCACCACATTCTTAATAGACAGGCCAGAGACTGAGGGCAGATGCTCCTGGAGAAGGAATGGCAGGCAGAGGGCAGGAGGCACCCCAGAGCACGAAGTGTGGGGAAGAGGCAGACATGGAGTGTGTTCCCAGCACACTTACTTTGACGAAGCATTGCCCGGGCCTGAGAGGCCTTGGGTGCCTAGTGAAGGAGTGGAGACTCTGAAGGAGGTGTTGTTGGGTGGGGGACCTGGGGTCAGCTGGGCGGTCATCTGGGATGAGGTGGGCAGTAACGAGGTCAGTTCTGGCCCTTTTGTTTTTTTGTAGATGCTTTTCTCAAAGTTTCCTGATCCTGCTGGCAAACTGAACCAGTTCCGGAAGAACCTCTGTCAGTCAGAGCATCTGCGGTGGGATGAGAGCTGGACTCGGACTGTGCTCCCTCTGCTTATGGACACGTGACCCTGGGGCCAGAGACTAAAACCCAGGATCCCCCCTACCTCGGGTCCCCTTCTCCTCCCACCAAGTCCCTGGGCAAACTCTTCTGAGCAGTGCCCCCAAGAGTCAGAGGCTGAAATGTGAATGAAGCTGTCGTGACCAGGAGCCTGTGGCCACCCTGGCATCTTTGGAGGCTCTGAAGCTCTTCCTTTTCTCTTCCCCTGTTCTGTGCAGCCCCCTCCCCGCAACCTGGCATATTACTTTTCTATTACCTGCTGGGCTTCTTAGCGTCTCTGTTCCATGGCGGCGTCTCCTGGTGTCTGCCCTTCCCCACTCTATCCTGTCGTGGTCCTAACCCCTCAGCTTCTGCCCTGGACATGGACACCTGCTATCCTGTAGGTGCAGTGGGGCTGCCCACTTGCCTTTCTGAGAAACGAAGTGTCTAGGTTAGGGGATGTCACACTTGATGTACAGATGTTATCTGCACAAAGGACATGCTTGCCTCTGAGCCAAAACTTTCATTTCTGGTCTATGGCGATTTTCTTTCTTTCTTTTTTTGAGACAGTCTCAAGTTGTCACCCTGAGTAGAGTGCTGTGGCGTCACAGCTCACAGCAACCTCAGACTCTTGGACTTAAGTGATTCTTTTGCCTCAGCCTCCCAGGTAGCTGGGACTACAGGTGCCCGCCACAATGCCCAGCTATTTTTTTTTTTTTTTTTTGAGACAGAGCCTCAAGCTGTCACCCTTGGTAGAGTGTCGTGGCATCACACCTCACAGCAACCTCCAATTCCTGGGCTCAAGTGAGTCTCTTGCCTCCGCCTTCCAAGTAGCTGGGATTACAGGCGTCCGCCACAACACCTGGCCATTTTTTGGTTGCAGCTGTCATTGTTGTTTGGCGGGTCCGGGCTGGATTCAACCCCGCCAGCTCAGGTGTACGTGGCTGGCGCCTTAGCCCATTGAGCCATAGGCACTGAGCCCCCAGCTATTTTTTTTTATTGCAGTTGTCATTGTTGTTTTAGCAGGCCAGGGCTGGGTTTGAACCTGCCAGCCCTGGTGTATGTGGCTGGTACCCTACCCACTGAGGTACAGGTACTGCCTAAGATGGTTTTCTTAAGAATCAGAACTGCTGACAGAAAATGGGTACCCACATACTTAAATGGTTTATATCTTATTAGAACACAGTTTATGATTTGTCATTCCTCACATATTCAGTTCAATGGAAGGTTTTACTTATCTGTTTGTTTTTAAGGCAGGGATCTTATTCTGTCATCCAGGCTGGAGTCCAGTGATAATTGTAGTTCACCACTGCTTCCAGCTCCTGTATTCACGCCATCCTCCTTTGTAGCTGGGACTGCAGATGTGCACCACCACATCTGGCTGATATTTCCATTTTTTACAGAGATGGGGTCTTGCTGTTGCCCAGGCTGGTTTTGAACTCCTGGCCTCAAGTAATCCTCTAGCCTTGGTTTCCCCAAGTGCTGAGATTATAGGCATGAGCCACCAAACCTGGCCCCAGTGAAAGTTTTATTTGCTTTCCCACAAAAATTCTTTCTCTGTTAGTGATTTCATTTTCACAGTAGTCTTCAGAAGCCTTTGGAGCCCTACAGTGTGAGTTGCAGAATTGCCATCTCTGAGTGCTCATCATAAGGGAACAGTTTCCGGTCGTGAGGAGGTACTGCTTCCCATCGGATCCCGGCCTGGCCTGGGAACAGAGCACACACACCTCAGCATGGCATTTGCGATGGGCCTGGGATGTGTCCAGGCTGGTCTGCTCGCTTCACAGATTTCCAGGCTCACCTGGGTGCTTAGCAGCCTCTTGCAGGGTAGTGACTGGCAGCCAGGCTTCCCCCGATGCCCCGCTGCCCACCTGCCCCTCCAAGGTCAGAACCTTTGTATGTCTGCTCAGCAGGCCCACTCTTCACGCTTAGAGGGGCTTGTGCCATACTCATCAGCACAGGTGTCTGAAGAGCCAATTGCAGGGATGATTTTTTGAATCATTTTTTGGGTTTGAGTGAGAAATTAGTACTCAGGAAAATATAGTTCTGCCATAAAAGTGTATGTAGATGTCTCTAATCTCACCATCTCAGTGTAACAATTGGTGTATATTCTAGTTTTACTCCCTATAGGTACATATGTATACTATGTACATATGAATATGATATTCAAACATTTTTTTTTCCCTTAGAGATAGGGCCTTGTGACGTTGCCCAGGCTGGCCTTGAAATCCAGGGCTCAAGTGATCCTCTCACCTCGATCTCTCAAGTAGTTGAGATTACAGGTATATGCCATTGCGCCAAGCTAATTATTTATTTATTTATTTTTTGAGACAGAGCCTCAAGCTGTCACCCTGGATAGAGTGCCGTGGCATCACAGCTCACAGCAACCTCTTCAACTCCTGGGCTTGAGCGAGTCTCTTGTTTCTGCCTCCCAAGTAGCTGGGACTACAGGCGCCCGCCACAACGCCCGGCCATTTTTTGGTTGCAGCTGTCGTTGTTTGGCGGGCCTGGGCTGATTCGAACCCGCCAGCTCAGGTGTACATGGCTGGCACCTTAGCCCACTGAGCCATAGGCGCCAGCCACGTACACCTGAGCTGGTGGGTTCGAATCCAGCCCGGGCCGCCAAACAACGACGGCTGCAACCAAAAAATGGCCGGGTGCTGTGGCTGGTGCCTGTAGTCCCAGCTACTTGGGAGGCGGAGGCAAGAGACTCGCTTGAACCCAGGAATTGGAGGTTGCTGTGAGTTGTGATGCCACGGCACTCTATCCAGGGTGAAAGCTTGAGGCTCTGTCTCAAAAATAAAAAAAAAAAGGCTTGTAGGCAACAGGGAGACCCTGTCTCTGAAGAAAAAAGACTTACGTATATTTGGCACTTAGCTTTTTTCACGTAAAAGACCCTGCAGGCATTCTTGAAAGGCTGTATTGCACTGTCAGGAGAGCACTGTGAGTGCTCATTTGTTCATCACTTGTTTGCTCTGTAGTTAACTTGCCCCGGCACAGGTGGGCATCTGGGTTGTCTGTCAGCAGAACCTGCTGTAGGCAGCTCTGGGAGGGGCTTTGCCAGGGGGAGCTGGGCAGATGGGCAGATGGGGTTCTGTGCTGCCACCAGGTTGCATGTGGAAAGCCCTGGCTGGGCCTGCTGTGCCCTGGAGGTTGCAGGCAGGTGGTTTGGTGGGGGTTGGGCTGGGTGTAGTATAGGTAACCTGGCTGCAGTCTGTGGGAGCTTGAGGGTTGCCCAGCCTCCCTGTGCCCTAGTGTCTTTGTGGGTGACACTGAATGATAGCATACCCCTTGCAGGTGCTGGGGGCTGAAAAGTCATGTCTGACGATGGCCCATGGTAGGGCCAGTTCAGGGTTGTGTACAGGTGGGCCCTTTCTTAAAAAAACACCCTGCCTCTCTGTTCTTCCACTTGGTGCCTGTAACAGCAGCTATCCCGTTACTGAATGTCCCTGTGTGCTAGGCACTGTCTGGGTGTGTACAGGCTTCCCTCTGGGGTGGGTCTCTGCAGGTGCAGGTGAGGAAGGACACTGATGCATGGGGGTGAGTGACAGCCCAGCTCAGCAGGGTGGCTGGTGAATCCGCCTCCAGAGCCTGCACAGGGTGCCCGGGGGGCCAGAACTTCGCCCAGCCCTGAAACTGGTATCCTGACATCTGTATTGTGCAAATTAAGGACACTAAGGCCCAAAGACTTAGGAAACCTGGCGCACACAGTAGGGCTGCAGGTTTCAGGCCCATCACTGTACTGAGTCAACTCTCTCCTGCCTGGCAGCCCTACTGTGCTCATCGTCCTGCCTCTGCTGAGTTTCCAGGGCGTTTTTGGGTGTGGGGCTTCCTACCTTTTCCCCAGGGCTCTGTTCTTTTACTGGAGTCCTGTGCGGACAGCTCCCAGGTGCAGGGACTCACCTAGCTGGGTGGTGAACAGCTGACATGTCTCTGGGTTGCGGATGGTGAAGGCAACAAAGACATCAGGAGTCTGTTGGTCCTTCCGGCAAGAAGAGAGGTGCTGCAGGACCTTGACCAGCGAGAGGGTGACTTCTGGGCAGTACAGCACGTCTACGGGGAAAGCCTCAGGTTACCGACAGGGACATGGAAGGTTCTGGTTGTGCTGACCTCAGCAGCAGGTACATTAGGTTTGGGCTACTAGAAGAAAAGGAGATTACTTGGGTGGAAAGGGAACATTCTTAGGAGAGAAAGCAAGCTGCTAGAAGACACTGCAACACATGACAAAGTACCCAGGCTCACTGGAGTTTCTTTAAAAGAAAAAAATCAACTTTTTGCTTCTTGGCCTATTTAGAAGACACTTAATGAAGCAAACCCTGACTCTGCCTTGGACTTTGTGTTTCCAGGCATCTGCTGCCCGATGGGCTTGTTGCTCAAGTGTGATATCCCTGGTGGGACCTGTGGGTTTCAGGGCAGGGCCCCAACCAGAGGAGAGCTGGAGAGGGCACTGTGTGGGCGCCAGAAGGGATGGAAAGGAGCCTTCCTTGGTACAAGGAACCTGTCCTTGTACCAGAAGTGGCTGGTTCCCTCCCTGTAGTCTCTGAAGGACAGAGAGCATGGTCCTGGGATGCAGACAGCGAGGGCCACAGGGAAATAGTGATGTGTGATGATGGCAGTGAGCTGGCACCGACAGGTAGTGTTCCCTGACAGTCTGGCTCCTGCGATCCCACCCCAGGCCTGCCCAGAGCTGGGTGCTGGTGACATGTGGAGGACTCAGACACAGTTCTGGGAGAATTGTGCTGCTCTTTGTGGCCCTGGGGAGACTGAGGGCTGCTATGGCCATTTCTGGCCCCTGTCTGAAGACTTGGGGAGTGGAGTGGGGACGGGTGTGCCGTCGTTGGTCACGTGGGGATGAAATGCTGGCATCTCAAAGGGCTGGTGAGCAGGGGTGGGGTGGGGCTGGCCCAGATTCCTTTTTTGATGTGCTGCTCTAGTTGTCCTGTTTAGGTCCTGGGTGGGAACTGAGATACCTCCCCCAGGCTGCTGGGAGGGAGATGAAGTCTGTCTACTCAGCTGTGGCCTGGCTAATGGGGCAGACTGGTCTGATGCCCTGGGGCCTGTTCTGATCCTGTCATGCCTTGCTGGGAAAAGCTAGGGTTTAT
Organism: Perodicticus potto; assembly: GCA_963574655.1. Lineage (NCBI taxonomy): Eukaryota > Metazoa > Chordata > Mammalia > Primates > Lorisidae > Perodicticus > Perodicticus potto. Next base: position 21,210 of record CAUYRH010097382.1, read on the forward strand.
TTACTGGATAGAATCATTATAATGGGAATATGTCTGTCCCCATCAAGAGGACTATGGCTTTAGGGTCATTGTAAGAAGCAGATCCCAGTGTGCGGAGGTCCACCCTGGAGACCTGGAATGATTCTTCTGGAAGTCCCATCATCCCCCTGTCTGGCAGCATTCACCAGTCCTTTTCCCCAGAGCCTAGAGCTGGGTGGGGCTGCAAGGAAGTCACCTGTTTTGTCTGCCCCGGGCTGGGCATTACCTGCTGCAATTACGACATCTGGGTGGAAGGCAGAGAGCTGAGGGATCGTCGCTACATCCCAGTCCAGATGGGCCACTGTCACCCTGGGGCTCTCTGAATTGGTGGTGACGTCTACATCTGGCTCTAACAATAAGCCATTGAGAAGGACATTCCTTCGGAGCTGCTCGAGGACACGGCTGTGATAGTCACTGAAGATGTAGGCTCTGGGATGGCATGTTTTGCAAATGGCCAGGCCCGTGAGGCCAGCTCCGCTGCCCAGTTCTAGGACTGTCCTGGGTAGGAGGAAGGGGGACTCATGTCTACAACTGAGCCACGACAAGCCTGCCTTGGTGTCCTGCCCTGTGCCCCAAGGTCACCTGTGAGTGAAGGCTGCTGGGTTCTTGATGGCCCATTCTGCAAGGTAGAGGGCAGCGTCCCACGTGACCAGGCCGGTAGTGCCGTGGGAGACGATGGCTGTGCTCTCAGAGAGTGTCACCGAGTCCCCTGAAGGCTACATCAAGAGGATGAGAGAATCAATCCAGCTTTCAGGATACAAGTAGCTGGTGTTTAAAAGAAAATCATATGGGGGAAGGCTAAATAAACTGTGGGGGAGAGGGGCCACACTAGGGAATGCTGCTCAGCAAGAACAGACTGTGAAACATCAACAGCTTGGGCAGAGCTCAAGGGCCAATCTCAAGTTACACCCTGCCCAATTCCCTTCCCCTAATGTTCTGAAATGACAGAATCACCCCATGGAGCACACAGTGAGGGTGGGGTGGGTGTGGCTACAAAGTGATAGTTGCCTTTGCGATGCTTTTGTGTGGTTTTCTCTATGTTTTATTTTATAACAACAAGTTACAACAAAACCAAAAAACAATACCCCAGCTGAGAGCAAAAGCTCATGCCTATAATCCCAGAACTTTGGGAGGCTCAGGTAGGAGGGGAGGATCACTTGAGGCCAGGTGTTTGAGAGCAGCCTGGGCAACATAGCAAGACCCCAACTCTTAAAAAAAAAAATTACAGAATTGGTGAGTCAGGATTTGAACACATAGGAGGCTGATTGGAGCCTGTGTTTTAACTCTGTCTATGGAGGACAAGTCAAGCCTGGCCTATGTGGGGAACAAGCATGCACATCTCATACCAGCAGATAGCTCCGGTGGCCCTGGATGGACTCTTTGGTGGTCAGGACTTCTGCCAATGCCTCGTATAGTTCATCCAACGGCTCAGTGTGGACAGCCTCGTGCTGGGGGTGTACAGAATAAGAGCTTTAGCCAAGAGGATTAGGCTTCCCATTATAAATTAAAACAAAAAGTTCTGCTAGTTCTGATGGTTAGATGATTTTTACCTACTTTGGAGGGGGATATTTGGGATGGAATGATGAAATATAGGCCAACTGGCATATAAAAATTTCACTTGGCCAGGTGTAATGGTGCACACCTATATTCCCAGCTACTCGGGAGGCTAAGGTGGGAGGATCACTTGAGCCCAGAAGTCCAGCCTGAGAAACATAGTGAGACCCCATCTCTTAAAAAAAAATCATTTGGTCAGGGGGCCCTTAGGGGTACCTCAAAGAGCTGTGGAGAGGGTTAGAGAATCCTTAGAGAAGGGATTCCATAGGAGCTGCCAAATGACGGACACAGAGCACTGGGCAGTAACAGCTGTCCTGGATGGAGAAAACAAAAGGTGCCCAGACGTGAGCCCTTGGCAAAGCTACAGGGATGGTCACTCCACATTGCAGGGTGCGGCTTTTGTTAAGCTGGCCCCTGGCCACCTTCTCCTGGTAGTAATGGGGAGACCTGGCAGTGACCTGGACTCACCCTGATGGAAAGGGCTGCACGGAGGGGCACCACTGAACCAGGGATTATTTATTCACTAAACCTGGGTGAGGTGTGGCTGTTGTATTCAGTAGCTGGCCACAGCAGTTCTACTGACCACTGAGGATCATCTCTCTGACATCCAATGTCAAACCCAGGAGTTTTGGGCTCATCCTTAAAATCCATTCTGTCAGGAAAAGAGCCCATCCCAGCTAGTTCAGTGGGAGAACTCAACAAGGGGAGCTAATTTTGAAGGTATGTAAGAGCTATGGGCAGGGTGAGGTGAGGTTTATAGCACCTTGGGGCTGGGCTGCCTGCTCCATGGTGGGAGCAGGACCCCATGGAGAAGCGGCTGCTGTGGCATATGAGGGAGAGAGACCTCGGCCTCAGCCTTCTCTTCCTGCACTGCCTCCCCGTGCTCAAACCTAGAGGGACCCCGCTGCCTTGGGAGGCTCCAAGCAGGCAAATGCCATGGGGAAGACATGGGTTCTGGCAGATAAGGACCCCTCTAAGCAGCCAGCCAAGTCTCTGCAGGGCAGCCATGCTGTCTGGTGACAGGGTGGTCAACATCAATGACTGACCTTTTTGATGAGCTCCGAGAGAAAGCACCGGGCATACTTCACTGCCGGTGGGTGCCTCACACACAGAGGATGTTTCACCGTCTACAACAAAGCACAGAATGTTGCTGGAGAGACCTGTGCATCTAAAGATTCAGTCTTTTTTTTTGAGACAGCCTCAAGCTGTTGCCCTGGCTAGAGTGCTGTGGCATCACGGCTCACAGCAACCTCCAACTCCTGGGCTCAAGTGAATCTCCTGCCTCTGCCTCCAAAGTAGCTGGGACTACAGGTGCCCGCCACAATGCCTGGCTAGTTTTTGGTTGCAGCCGTCATTGTTTGGCGGGCCAGGGCTAGATTCGAACCCGCCAGCTCAGGTGTATGTGGCTGGCACCTTAGCTGCTTGAGCCACAGGTGCCGAGCCAAAAGATTCAGTCTTAAGATATAAGCCCTTTCCTAGAACATTCCCATTGCAGTGGCACAGGCTGTGGCAGGATTTCTGGCACCCATTCTGGGCAGGAGAGCAGGGCACCTGGGCCCCAGCACCTTTCCTCCCACTGTGGCTGATGTGAACTAGGGTTTATAGTGAGGACAGTCATCAATGGTCTGCAAGAGGCAGGAGCCCAAACTGGGAAGGCCTGCTTGGCCCATATGCTCTGTTTGAAGCCTGTGGACAGGATGGAGGGGAAGGGAGCTCTGAGGGTGATAATGCAGCTGAAACCTAGAGAAGCTGAGCACAGGAACTCCAGGCAGAGGGAGCAGCTCCAAGGAGGCCATAGCAGGTGTTTTGGAAAAGAGGGCAGAGTGACCGAAGCTGCAGAGGTGGGGACAGGTAGGGAAACGTGCGCCTGGGGAAAGAAGGAGAAAGGATCACTAGGGCCTGCTGGCCAGGAAGGATGCAGATTTTGCCCAAGGGCAACAAAGCACTCCACACAACACAGAAGAACTTCAGGGGCTTTCTAGTTGGACAGTGCTAGGTTTTAAAGCAGCTCACCCTACATTTTATGTTCCTCCAACTTAAGGGGTGAAGCTCAAGGTGGAAATCAGCAGGTTGCAAGATGCTGACCTCAGGTACTTCTGTGATTATAGCCTAAACCGCTGAAGTGCCCTGAAAGTCTTCCCTATTCTGGGTGTATCTTGTCCATGGGGATAATTTTTTTTTTTTTTAAATCAGGCCCAGGTGAGGTTTGAACTTGCTGCCCCCAGTTTGCAGGGCTGGTTCTCTAACTACTGAGCTACAGTGCTCTGGCACAGGAATTCTTTTTTTTTTTTTCTTTTTTTGAGACAGAGTCTCAAGCTGTCACCCTGGATAGAGGGTTGTGGCATCACAGCTCACAGCAACCTCCAATTACTGGGCTTAAGCGAGTCTCCTGCCTCCGCCTCCCAAGTAGCTGGGACTACAGGCGCCCGCCACAACGCCCGGCCATTTTTTGGTTGCAGCCATCATTGTTGTTTGGCGGGTCCGGGCTGGATTTGAACCCGCCAGCTCAGGTGTACGTG
>CAUYRH010097384.1:0-36464 GCA_963574655.1 Perodicticus potto
GGCGCCTGTAGTCCCAGCTACTTGGGAGGCAGAGGCAGGAGACTCACTTGAGCCCAGGAATTGGAGGTTGCTGTGAGCTGTGATGCCACAGCACTCTATCCAGGATGACAGCTTGAGGCTCTGTCTCAAAAAAAAAAAAAAGAAAAGAAAAGAAACAACCTAAATGTCCATGAGAAAAGGAATAACCATATAGTCTATGAGCGTGTGTGTGGCCACAGTATGGACTAGCATGCTGTAGTTAAAAGAATGAAGTAGATCAAGATGTCACAACATCCACAAGGCATGTTGAGCGAAAATGCAAGTTGCAGGAAGAAATATACAGTTTCATGTCATTTGTGTTTTTTTTGAAAGTCACATACACAATCTGATTCTCATCCATAGGTTTCTATATCTCCCTGCAAATGCATAGAAAAGAACTAATGGTCAAGGGGACAGCTTACTCTTACCATAAAATAGTAATTTTCTATAAGAAGAATGTAATAACGTATTAAATGTATAATTTTACATTAATAAAGTAAAAGTTCTAAAAAACAAGGGTGCACACACAAAAGAAAATTTAGGACACACACAGATAATAAAGAAGTAAATAAAATAGCCTCAAATGTATAACTACCCCTCTGGAGTTCTTCCTTGTAGTTACTTTGGAAAGGGTGAGGGGTCTGCTCAGCCCACTTCAAGCGCTCCCATCAGGCCATGAGTGCCTTTCTGCTCAGAGGAGCCTGGCACCCCTCAATCCAGCAGAACTCCTAATCCAAACAGCACCTTGACTCTGCGAAGGTTGTGGTGCCCACACACCCTTTGAGATTCAAAATACAAAACATTAAACAAAGTTCTGAAGTTTCCCATGACTGCTCTAGTGCTTTTTTCAAAGCAGTGAAGAGCAAAATCTTCCCAAACACATGCTCCCCCTTCCCTTTCTTTGTTTGGGTATTTGTTTTGTTTTACTTAGCTTTGCTTTGTTGGGGGATTTTGTTTTCTTGTTTCTTGAGCCCTACACCCACACAGAGTCCTGCACTGCTCTTTGTGTTTGCAAAGACACTGCCAGTTTGCCTGCCCCGACCCCACCCCACATCTATTCCTCCTGTCTCCATCTTGCCATTGTGTCCAGTGCAACTGCAGAGCAAGGAATTCTTAACAGATGATGGTGTTACCCTGTCTCAAAGGTTCTGAGCCAACCCCAGTTATGCCTGGCATCCGGGAGTCAGCATTTTGTTGGCTTCTGTGACATTTGAAAGCTCACATCCCACTTCTTTCAGCATTTGGAGAAGAAAAGGAAGGACAGAAAGCTGCTCTTGTCACCACCAACGAGCTCATCCTTCGTTGAGAGGCAATAAGAAGGCTAAATTTCACCCCATGAATCAGGAAGCCTGAACTCATGGAAAAGCACACATTCCCCAGCTGCCTGCCCCACTGGCTGACCTTTTCATAAAAAGGAAAACTAGACTTAGGCCTCCTATCTAGAATGAAATAACTGATTAAACAAGGAAAGACTTTTTTTACGGAAACAAATCTTTCGTGTCATCCACCTGAGTCTTTTGATTTCTACATGCCTTCCAATATCACATTTTCTTTTTCAGTCCTCTTGCGGAGAAAGTCACACATTCTGGGAGCCCTTCCCAACTTCAACACTTGGGGCAGCGTAACCATGAACAAGTCACTTTACCATTCTGGGTTTCACTTTCTCAATCTGTGAACTATGAACAGTAATTGGTGTCTTTTTGCATTATTGAAAGGGCTCATGTTGTAATCCTAGTGCAAAATGCCCCCTCCTCGTTACTCACTGTCTCAGAATACTGGCTGCCCAATGGGTAGATAAATGGGGACATGGGATTTTGTGTAACCCTCCTTGGCTGTGCTGTTCTTGGGAGGCCAAGTCAAGGAAGTTGGTAATACAATGTAAGGTCAACTCCAGAGAGTTAGACTGCCTGTATTTAAACATTCTCTCCACCTGCTGGTGGCAGAACCATGAACAGGTGTTCAACTTCTCAAAAGTGGGAAAGTGGAGATAATAATGTTGGACTGTTGTGATAAGTAAAGAAGATGAGGCATCAGCTTGGCACCTGTAGCTCAACCAGCTACACCACCCACATACACCAGAGCTGGAGGGTTCAAATCCAGCCCAGGCCTGCCAAACTACAGTGATAACTATAACCAAAAAATAGCCAGGCTTTGTGGCGGGCATCTATAGTCCCAGCTACTTGGGAGGCTGAGGCAAGAGAATCACTTAAGCCCAAGAGTTTGAGGTTGCTGTGAGCTGTACCAGCACAGCACTCAATCCAGGGCGACAGCTTGAGACTCTGTCTCAAAAAGAAAAAAAAAAAAAAAAGACGAGGCATGTGAGGCACTTAGCACAGTACTTTTGATAAGATTTTGATTCTGATAAGATGTTAGCTATTCTTATTTTGGTGGTTATTATAGTAACACCATGTGAGTACACTATCAGAGAACAGAATCTTTAGGTCCATCCATAATAAGATCACACATTCAGGCTCAGCGCCCATAGCTCAGTGAGTAGAGCGCCGGCCACATACACCGAAAAAAGCTGATGGGTTCGAGCCTGGCCCGGGGCCTGCTAAAACAACAATGACAATTGCAACAACAACAACAAAAATAGCCGGGCGTTGTGACGGGTACCTGTAGTCCCAGCTACTTGGGAGGCTGAGGCAAGAGAATCTGCTTAAGCCCAAAAGTTGGAGGTTACTGTGAGCTGTGATGGAATAGCACTCTACTGAGGGCAACAGAGTGAGACTCTGTCTCAAAATAAAAAATTATCACACATTCCTGGGGAAGTGTCAGGTGGGGACAGTTGTCAAAGTTGGTATAGCCGGCCATGAATTAATAAGGGATCTTTGAAATACAGGTGACAGATGTTCAACTCAAAACTAAGCTTAATGAAAATGGGAATTTATTAGTGGCAGGGTTGGAAGTGGCCTTCAGCACAACAGGTTATTTGTAGTGAACTTTTAGGAAAGGCTGCAGTTCAAAAGGTGGCACATGTTCCTCTTTGGCTAGCACCATAACTCAATGAATTGAAATAGCAGAGGATATTGAAGCACAATTGACAGAGAGGATTAATGAGTCACCATGTACGCAATCCAGGTTGACGAGTTTCCCAGTGTTGACAACAAGACAACAATGCTTATTTTTATGCAATTTATTTTCAGGAGGATGTGCAGGAGAATACGTTATGTGTACTTTTGTTGCCAACCAACACCACAGCCTCAGAACTCCTCCAGTCTTTGAATGATTGCCTGTCGGGAAAACTGAACTGGTCATTTGGTGTCAGTATGTGCACTAAGTGAGCGGTCACCATGCTGGACAGCTTTCTGGTTTCACCACTTTGGTCAAGGAAGTCGCTTCTGGATATGAGTCTGCTCACTGTGTCATCCACAGAGAAAGCTGGCTAGCCGAATAATGTCACTTGAACCAACAACCTTTTGCAGGATGTGATTAAAATTATCAGGCTGGGAGCCGTGCCTCATGCCTATAATCCTAGCAATCTAGGAAGCCGAGGAGGGTGGATTGCCTGAGCTCAGGAGTTCGAGACCAGCCTGAGCCAGAGCAAGACCTCGTCTCTAAAAAAAAAGAAGCGGGGTGCTGTGGTGGGCGCCTGTAGTCCCAGCTAGTTGGGAGGCTGAGGCAAGAGAATGACTTGAGCCCAGTTAAGTTTGAGGTTGCTGTGAGCTGTGCTGCCACAGCACTCTACCAAGGGCAATAAAGTGAGACTCTGTCTCAGAATTAATTAATTAATTAATTTAATTAAAAATTATCAACTACATTAAAGTAGATCCCTTTCATATTGGAATCTTAAATAAAGGTGTGAATTATTTTAAAAAGAACATTCATTTTTGTAATTTTTTTTTTTTGTAAAGACAGAGTCCCACTTCATTGCCCTGGGTAGAGTGCGGTGGCATCACAGCTCACAGCAACCTCCGACTCCTGGGCCCAGGCGACTCTCTTGCCTCAGTCTCCCAAGTGGCTGGGACTATAGGCACCCACCACAACACCCGGCTATTTTTTGTTGCAGTTCGGCCAAGGCCGGGCTTGAACCCGCCACCGTCGGTATATGGGGCTAGCGCCCCACTCACTGAGCTGCAGCGCCACCTCCATTTTTGTAATTTTTTCATCAAAATTATTTCTGGTAAGCAGAAGACTTTTTTAAAAAACTGATTTGGTTGGTAAATGTTTTAATATTGCCCAACATAATGCTGTGGTAGCATTTTAAAAAAAAAGTAGGTTCAGCGTGTGTGGCTCAAGCGGCTAAGGCACCAGCCACATACACCTGAGCTGGCAGGTTTGAATCCAGCCCAGGCCCACCAAACAACAATGACAGCTGCAATCAAAATATAGCCAGGCTTTGTGGCAGGTGCCTGCAGTCCCAGCTACTTGGGAGGTGGAGGCAGGAGAATTGCTTGAGCCCAGGAATTGGAGATTGCTGTGAGCTGTGATGCCACAGCAATAGCTTGAGGCTCTGTCTCAAAAAAAAAAAAGTATTTGTGAACTCTGTTTCTTAGGGGCTTGTACATCTCTCTGCTATGGACATACATAAAATTAATTGTGATTAAACTCAGCTCAACTGCTACACGCTGTTTAGGCAGTGGCTTGAGTTTTTAATCAAGCAACAACTTACATGTGTGACTGATATGCTGCAACTGTGTGTACTGAAAATATGTGAAATGGTTGGCTGTGGACTGTGTATATATGTATGGAAAAACCTCTGTGAGATGCTGCTGTTGTCACTGAACATAGAACATGTTCTAGTGGATTTTAATCCCCGTGGCTAGTTCTGTGATACTGTGTGTATTGCACAGCTGAAGACAGGAGCAAGACTGTTCATTTGTTAAATTTTATTGTTTTGGCCAGCGATAATTTCAGAATAAAATTTTAATATCCTACCTTAAAAAAATGTAAAAAATAAAGTAGATGGGGCGGCGCCTGTGGCTCAAGGAGTGCCGACCCCATATACCGGAGGTGGCAGGCTCAAACCCGGCCCCAGCCAAAAACTGCAAAAAATAAATAAATAAATAAATAGATAGATAGATAGTCTGCTCCCATTTCCAACATCCTATCTTTGTGAGGCAGAGTGTTCTGCAGTGACAGCAACCAAAACAAGATTACAGAGCAGCCTGGACATAAGCAACACACTTCGGGTGTCACTGTCTCCCCTCACCCCCGCAGGGGGCCGTCTAGTTGTAGGAAAACAATCTCAGGGATTCCACGAATCCTGCATTATGGTGAGTTGTTTAATTATTTCATTATATGACACATTACATATGTGATAAAAATAGAAACAAAGTGTACAACAAATGTAATGAGCTTGAATCATCCTGAAACCATCCCCACCTGTACATCCTAGCATGTTAAGAATTAAAGGTAGGAGGATTGCTTGAGACCAGGAGTTTGAAACTTGCTTGTGCAACATAGTAAAACCTCATCTTTACAAAAAAATTCTTTTCATTAGCCAAATGCGGTGGCACCCACCTATAGTCCCAGTTATACAAGAGGCTGAGGCATCACTTGAGCCCAGAAGTGTGAGGCTGCAGTGAGCTACGATGATACCACTGCACTCCAGCCTGGGAGACAGAGTAAGACTCTATCTAACAACAACAACAAAACTAGAAGGAATATTTATTGAACTTCTTGCTTAGCTAAAGAACTTTCAGGAAAGCTCAGAGGTAGAAATTACAAACTTACAGGAACCTGGCCCCAGAAGCATTCTGCTTCATTCTCCTTAAGGCCTCGATCTTGCATCTTTTCATCTTCCTTTGCTCTTCTTTGTTTTTCTCTTTTTTTTTCCCTCCATTTAGAAAACTACTTGTTCTTTTAGGATACTATTAAAATTTGTTTTAAATGCTTCTTAGGGGAAGGGGTCACCACACTTCTACTCAATGAAGAGAAATATTTTTACAGTAGCCTTTTAATTTTGACACCTTTTAAGCCATGAATTCACTGGGAACAGGTTCCAGCAACTTAAGCACCCCCTTCCCCAATTCATCTGCTTCTCTTGTTTCTCCTGTGTGCTATGCTGTACACTGTTATGCCATGAATTCACAGGGAATAGGTTCCAGCATGTTATGTTCCTGTTCCATTGGTTCTCTTGGTCAACTTGTGTGCTACACTGTGCACCTATTATGCCATGAATTCATAGGGAATAGTCCCCAGCACCTTATGCCCCCATTCATCTGTTTCTCCTGTGTGTTGTACTGTATGACTGTTAGGCCACGAATCCACAGGGAATGGGTTCTGCAGGCCAGGCTCCTTTCCATTGGTTCTCTCAAGTACACTTCTCTGGGAGGAGCAGACTACCATTTCAGTTGAACTCAGGTACCTTTCTCTTTGGCTTACATATTTTTCTGATCATTTTGCTTCACGCGTTTTAGGAAGATGTCTTGGCCCTTAGTGTGCTTAATCTGCTCAGTACGAACGTTAATCCTCTTGGCAAGAATCTTGCCCTTAACTTGAAATTTCTTTTGTCCTTTCTTTCTACTGGCTACATTCATATAAGACACCTAAGTCAGAACAGCCCTACTGAGCCCTCCCCAAACTCCTGCCCCACAGAAAACATGAAAGATAATGAAAATATCACTGTTGCTTTAAGCCATTAAGTTTTGGGATGATTTTTTTGTGTAGCAATTGTTAACTAGAACAGCGAATCGTGAAATCAACCTAGTGTATCACGACTTTAAATACCAAGTGTAACAGAATAGAATGGAAAATGTAATGATAAAAGTATTATTGAGAAAATTTTGTCAAATGTGTACATTTGCTTCTGTGTATGCTGAATCAAGTAGTATATACTTCTGTGACTCATGTAAATATTTTTAGGTTTTAAGAAACTAGTAGACTATTGTTGCAATTTCAGAGGCTACTAAAACCAGCCCTCACTGAGGCCGACATCATCTCAGTGAGTCAAGAAGGCTGGTAATCCTAGTACCTTGTAAGCAAGTTACAGATGGGCCCATTTAGTTTTATCATCTAAATTGGGGGCACATATGCCTTCTGCCTGGGACGGCAAGAAAGAAGGCACTTGCTAGAAGCAGTGTCCCCGGGTGGGTCTTGTATGTTTCTACTATAATACCTGGTACACTGATTCTCTAGGTAAATACTCTGCTGCATTAATGGAATTTTTGAAAAAGTTTGCAGATAAATTTCTCCATGGAACTTCTGAATCAGATAACTTGGGGGCTTGTAAAAATGCAAATTCCTGGGTCACTTTTCAAGCTTACAGTATCAGAGGCATGGGGCCTCTGCATCCTAAATCAGCTCCCCAGGGGATCATAGCAACACTAACCTTTGAGATCTACTGAGTCAGAGGGAGGACTGTCAGAGTCTTTGAAATTCAAATTCCCCTAGAAAATAAAGTTTAACTCTATTGTGCAAAGGCTTTTATGTCAGAGTACTGACAGGTCTCTATGGCACCATGGATGTACCTGGAAATAGCCCTGATTATCAAGAAAGCTCATCCAGAGAGCCTATAAATCAAGAATCAAGGCTGGAAACACCTTCATTTGGGAACAAAGAGATTGTATTTTGAGAAGTTGTGTGTGTGTGTGTGTGTGTGCGCGCGCTCAACATGCACTTGTGCATTCTGTGTGTTTGCGGATATGTGTTGGTCTATATCTGTGGGTCCTGTGTGTGTCTGAGTGTGGATGTGTGTTTGATGAGTATGGATATGAGTGTAGGAGTTCTGACAAGGGCCTTCAGACAAGGTATTTTGTGATAAGCTCTCTATATTCAGGTCATTGAAGCTTTGCCATGTCTGGGTGTTTTTCTCACCCACTCACTGCACATACAGGTCCACACAAATACACATACCTGTAAATTTCTACCTTCTCTTCTTTTTTCTTCTTTATTTCCCAGAATAACATCCGTATTAGTATAGATTCACCAGCCTAAAAGGAACTTCAGAGATCCTAGAATTCGATGCTTTCTTAAAAAATTTAATAATAACATCTTTTTTTTTTTTGAAACAGAGCCTCAAGCTGTCGCCCTGGATAGAGTGCCATGGCATCACAGCTCACAGCAACCTCCAACTCTTGGGCTTAAGCAATTCTCTTGCCTCAGCCTCCCAAGTAGCCGGGACTACAGGCGCCCGCCACAACACCTGGCTATTTTTTGGTTGTAGTTGTCATTGTTCTTTGGCGGGCCTGGGCTGGATTTGAACCTGCCAGCTCTGGTGTTTGGGGCTGGTGCGTTAGCCACTTGAGCTACAGGTGCTGAGCCATAATAATAACACCTTTTAAAAATCATCGTGACTTGACAAAACGCTGGAAGGCCACTTAGATTCAACCAAATAGCTAAAATGGTTTCATAGGAGAGTTAAGTGCTACACAAGATGATCCAAAGCTTATTCATATGTTATTTTATCTCATAATGATGTAAAAAATTATCAGATAAATTAAATCATTTTTATTACATTAAGAACAAAAAGCACAATCTATGACCAAAATGTGTAATAAGAGAAGAGACCTAACACAGCATGGTATCAGTTGGTAGCCACCACCCACATGTGCAGCACCCATGCCTGGTGTTCCCAGCTTGGAGTCATTATCCCTTAAAGTGTCATCATTATGTAATAATAATAATAACATATGCGTGTTTCTATTTTATTCCATGTGCTTAAATACATTTGAGAAAAAATATTGTCTGCATTCTTTTTATTTTGGCCGGGGCCAGGTTTGAACTTGCCACCTCCAGTATATAGGGCCGGCGCCCTACTCCTTGAGCCACAGGCATCACCCCTGTCTGCATTCTTTTAAGAGTTTAGTTTCGGTTGGTTATAGGATGTTTATGATCACTTCACAAAAGAGAGACTTAGAAACACCGTATGTTTGTGTGTCTATGTGTCTGTGTCCATGTGTCTATGTGTCTGTGTGTCTGTGTCTGTGTGTCTGTGTGTCTGTGTATATGTCACTTGACCTCATTTTTAGTAGGCAAAGCTGAAGCCAAGAAAGAAAACTAACATGGCCAGGATCATAGATTATTTTTTGCTTCAGTCTTTCAGGAGGAAAAAGGACTTGGGGAAGATTCACAGGCATGCTAACTACCTCCTAGGCTCTGATCCTGAGAAGACTTTGCTGGATTCAAAGGCAGAATCAGAAGAACTGGAATTTTACTACCAGAATTTTCAAGATGGCGAGTATTTAAAACAGAGATCTACTCCTTGGATCTTATTTAAATCTTTCATTATTTTCTTAATATGCATAACCATCCAGAGAACTTATAAGTAACTTTTAGTCTAATTGGGCGGGTCTAATTTGTCTGAGTGTGTCCTTTAGTACCAGAAATAGACTTGGGGAGTGGATACACTGCCATTTACTGTGACAATGCTGGCAAAAATCCCAACCAAGTCAGATCCATTTGGCTCCACTGTTACATAGTGTTACTCCACTTGGCACAGTTACATAGACCCAAGCTGCCCTGGTTTCCCTTGAGCTAACTCTGGGAAACTGGTGAAAAGCAGGCACCTGGTTATTACCTTACATACAGTGACCTCTACAGCCAGGACCTGGAGACACATGTGAGAACCATGGTGCCAACCTCAGGAGCGGCTCTGCCCCACCCCAGTTGGCATTGGTTGGTAAGTGCAGATTACAAGTGTGGACTAGGAAGCGACACTGCAGAAAAGCTTAGGAAGTGAGGAATGGCTAGAAAGTGAGTACAGACACTCAGAGGGAACCACCACACCCCCCATACCCCCGAGCAGAAGGAGTGGGGCCAGACAGAGCAATCTAGAGCAGTTATTCTCAAACTTGAGGAATGCATAAATTTCTTTTGAGGGAAGGGAAAGTCGCCTGACTTGCTTGCACTTTTCTTAATCAATTTTGGATTCCACACTATGTGGAATCCCCAGACAGCAGCTGTGTTAGTCTGGCTAACATAGACTGGGGAGTCTGGTTACCACTGAGGTACTAATCTTCTGCTTCTCTATTGTGACTTGGAGGGTGACTTTGGGAAGTCCTGAGTTTGTGCCCCTGAAGCCAGTGACCCCATCCCATTCCACTGGCCAAAGCTCACAGATGGAGAAAACTCTCATCTTTGAAGTTAAAAACACCACTTTGGGGCATCACTTAGCACCAATGTGAGGGTAAACTCAGATGCAAACGGGAACCCTGAAATCATATGAAAGAATCTATTTGATCGGCTCGGCGCCTGTGGCTCAACGGGCTAAGGCGCCAGCCACATACACCTGAGCCGGCAGGTTCAAATCCAGCCCAGCCCGCCAAACAACAATGACGGTTGCAAACAAAAAATGGCCAGGCGTTGTGGCGGGCGCCTGTAGTCCCAGCTACTTGGGAGGCAGAGGCAGGAGACTCTCTTGAGCCAAGGAATTGGAGGTTGCTGTGAGCTGTGATGCCACGGCACTCTATCCAGGGTGACAGCTTGAGGTTCTGTCTCAAAAAAAAAAATCTATTTGATCATCTGGATAATCCAAAACATGTTTATATTAATTTTTTTAGATGATCACAAAATGAAAACACAATATTAAAAATTTACATAGAATATGCAAACTCGAAGAACACACCTGAGGCCTTCAGTGGTTCATGAACCCCAGCTGGAGAACCAGTAGATGGACTAAGTGTGGACTTGTACAGATGACTGTGACCTGGAGAATCAAGGTGGGTGTGCCATGCTCAGAGAGCAGTTTGAGTCAGGTGGAAAAAAAATTCCTCCCCCACCCAGCCCTGAGAAATAGCAGATTTTTATTGACAAATAATGTAGGGAGTTGTTGGGCCTCACTTCTGGACACTGAGTCTTACGACTTTTAACACATTTCCCATTCCACTCCATCAGCCATAAGAGACAGGCAAAACTAAGGGTGCACAAAGGCCCTCTCACTTACATGTATCAAGAAGGTGGAGGTGGGGGAACAAGGGGCAGAAGAGCCCATCCTTGAATGAGCTGAGGAGGACCGTGCTCAAGGCTGGAATGGCCCTGAATAAAGGAGGAATGGGATGGGGCCACTGGCTTCAGGGACACAAACTCAGGACTTCCCAAAGTCACTCTCCAAGTCACAATAGAGAAGCAGAAGATTAGTACCTCAGTGGTAACCAGACTCCCCGGTCTATGTTAGCCAGACTAACACAGCTGCTGTCTGGGGAAAGGCCAGTCACTGCAGTACAACCAGAGACTTCCAACTCAAAACTCTGCAGATAAAATCTGACTGTAGAAAATGGAAAGATTCCACAATCCCACATAGTGCGGAATCCAAAATTGGTCAAGAAAAGTGCAAGCAAAAATATGACTTAACCCATAATCCTAAATAAAACATCAGAAAATTAAACCCAGTAGTATTTAAAAGAATTATATATAACAAACAAATATGATTTAACTGAAGAATGTAAAGATAGTTCTACTTTATAAATATTATTAATGCAATTTGTTACATTAATAGATTAAGAAAGACAATCTCCATGAGCATCTTAATAGATGCAAAAAAAGGATTTGACAAAATTCATTGCCCATTCTTGGGAAGGAGAAGGGGAACTTGTAGGAAACCACCAAAAAAAAGAAAACTTCCTGAACTGGATAGTTTACCAATAACCAAAGAAAACATTGTACTTAGCTGACCACTAGCAGCATTTACTAGAGCCAAAGAAAAGACAAGTATGTCCTCTATTATTAATATCACAACATTGTGTGAGTGTCTTGACATCAAGACCAAAAACAATGCATACAGGCTGGGCACGGTGGCTCACACCTGTAATCCTAGCACTCTGGAAGGCCAAGGTAGGTGGACTGCTTAAGCTCAGGTGTTCAAGACCAGCCTGAGCAGGAGCCTGACCCATTTCTACTACAAATAGAAAACTAGCCTGGCATTGGTGCAGCACTTGTAGTCCAAACTACCAGGAGGCTAAGGCAAGAGCATTGCTCAAGCCCAAGAGTCGAAAGCTGCTGTGAGCTATGATGACACCACAGCACTCTACCCAGGGCAACACAGTGAGGCTCTATCTCAAAAAAAACAAAAAACCAAACAAACAAACAAAAAAACAATGCACATGAAAAGAGACCGTCATGGCTTGGCACCCCATAGTTCAGAGGTTAGGGCACTGGCTGGTGGATTCTAACCCGGGCTGGGCCTGCTGAACAACAATGACAACTACAACAAAAAAAATAGCCAGGCTTTGTGGCAGGCGCCTGTAGTCCCCGCTACTTCGGAGGCTGAAGACAGAGAATCACTTAAGCCCAGTAGTTTAAGATAGCTGTGAGCTGTGATGCCATAGCACTCTACCAAGGGCAACGTAGTAAGACTCTGTCTCAAAAAAAAAAAAAAAAAAAAGAAAGAAAGAAAGAAAAGAGTCATTATTTGCAGACAATCATCTATCAATATTTAAGTTTAAAAAAAAGGAGTAAGTAAAACAATTGGCAAAGAAAACTAAAAAGGGAGTTTACCAAGGTAATCTGACACTAAATCACGAAGAGCAAATTTATAGAGTATACACCAATAACAGGTTCTCCCCTAGAGCCTCCAAAAAAGATCATACTGCCCATACCTTGATTTTAGCCCACTGAAACCTATGTCAGACTCTGATCTCCAAAACTGTAAGATAATAGGTTTCTGTTGTTTTAAATCACCAAGTTTTTGGTGGGATTGCTCATGCCTATAATCCTAGCACTCTGGGAGGCTGAGGTGGGTGGATTGCTTGAGCTCAGAAGTTCAAGACCAGCATGAGCAAGAGTGAGACCCAGTCTCTAAAAATAGCCAGGCATTGTGGTGGGCACCTATAGTCCCAGCTACTCAGGAGGCTGAGGCAAAAAAATCATTTGAGCCCCAAAGTTTGAAGTTGCTGTGAGCTATGACACCATAGCACTCTACCAAGTATAACAAAGGAAAACTCTGTCTCAAAAAAAAAAAAAAAAAGGGCGGTGCCTGTGGCTCAAAGGAGTAGGGCACCTGCCCCATGTGCTGGAAATGGCGGGTTCAAACCCAACCCTGGCCAAAAACTGCAAAAAAAAAAAAAATTGTTGTAATGTTTGTTGCAGCATAAATTCAAAATTAATACAGGAAAGAGTTTATATCACAAAAATAACGATTATTCTTAAATTATCCATATAGTCAGTGTAATTCAAATCAAAATCACAATTTTTTATAAAACTCATAGACTGACTTTAGAACTCCACCTAGAAGAGTAAATGGACAACAGCCATGGCCTTTTTTAAAGAGAGCCACCATGTGCATAGTCTCACCCTTTTACCTATCAAGTCATTCTATAACCCTATGGCAATAGTATTACTAGTATATGAATAGACAAATACAACTGACTGCCATATAAATTGAAATTTAGTATATAATAAAGGGGCACTTTGGAATGACAGGGAAAGGATGGCCAGCTGACTAAATGGTGTTGGGCTATCTGGTTGGAAAAAAATAAAGCTAAATTTCAACTTTACATCATACCCTCTAAGATAAACATTTTTTTAAAACTGTGAAAGTATTGGAAGAAAGCATGCAAAAATGTATTTAGGCTCTTGAGGAGGAGGAAGACCTTCTCAAGAAAAAACACAAGGCTCGGCGCCTGTGGCTCAACGGGCTAAGGCTCCAACCACATACACCTGAGCTGGCAGGTTCGAATCCGGCCCAGGCCCGCCAAACAACAATGACGGCTGCAACCAAAAAAAAAAAAAAAAAAATGGCCGGGCATTGTGGCAGGTGCCTGTAGTCCCAGCTACTTGGGAGGCAGAGGCAGGAGACTCTCTTGAGCCCAGGAATTGGAGGTTGCTGTGAGCTGTGATGCCACAGCACTCTATCCAGGGTGACAGCTTGAGGCTCTGTCTCAAAAAAAAAAAAAAGAAGAAGAAGAAACACAAAATAAAAATATGCACATCATAAAGGGATTATCTTAGTCTGTTCAGGCTATAACAAAAGACTGCAAACCAGGTAGTTTATATACAGTATTTTTCAGAGTTCTGGGATCTGGGAAGTCCAAGATCCAGATGCCAACAGATCCAGTGGCTGGTGGGGGTTTGCTTCCTGGTTCATAAGCAGCTGTCACCTTACTATATCCTCACATGGTGGAAGGGACAAGGAGCTCTCTGGGGTCTATTTGATAAGGACATTAATCCCGTTACGAGGGATCCACCCTCATGACCTAATCACCTCCTAATAACATCGCATCGACAATAAGGTTTCAACGTTTGAATTTCAGAGGACACAGTAGGTCTATAATAGGGAGGAAATAAGAAATATAATCACTTATAAAAGAAAATAGTCCATATACCCAAAGATGCCTTAAATATAGTCAAAAGGCAAGTAAGTTTTTTAGAAATAAGAGCGATATCCCATGTGACGTGGAAAAATGTCCAAGTGAGAAACACAAACCATAAAACACTGCCTACACTATGGTTACATTTGGGTAAGTGAGAAGCCACAAAACTCCCTACTTTTACAGAAATATATGCATAAAAGCGTACCATGGAAAGGGTGCAGTATATGGCTTGGCGCCTATAGCTCAAGAGGCTAGGGCACCAGCCACATACACTGGAGCTGGTGGGTTCAAATCCAGCCCTGGCCTGCCAAACATCAGTGACAACTATAGCCAAAAAAAAAAAGAAAAATAGCCAGGCATTGTGGCAGGCGCCTATAGTCCAGCTACTTGGGAGGCTGAGGCAAGAGAATCACTTAAGCCCAAGAGGTTGATGCTGCTGTGAGTTGTGATGCCACGGCACTCTACCCAGGGTGACAGCTTGAGACTCTGTCTCAATAAATAAATAAATAAATAAATAAATAAATAAATAAATAAATAAATAGAAAGAAAGTGTGCAGTATAATATACACCAGATTGAAAAGAGTAGATATCTTGGGGAAGACAAGTGGAACTGAACAAAGATTAAGCAGGATGTTGTTGCCTTGGCCTGAATTTGAGGTTTTTTAAATATGTATATTTCTGTTAATTTGAATAATTAAAAATAAATTTCAAAATTTATCTTATGGCCACTTCATCCAAATCCTTTGATTTTATAGATCTTTGATTAAATTATTCAAAAAACAAGAGTAGGGAAAAAAAGAAAGCCAAGTGAAGTCTTAATCAAGCTTTGATAAGATTGCTTTAGACCCAAAAAATGACCTTGGCATTTTCCTTCCAAACCATCATTCTCAGAGAACTGAATTAGTCATCAGATTGTGTGTGAAATGTAGAATCCAAACATGATTTGGATACCTTTGAGGGACATTTTACCAGGATCTGGGAAAGCCCTATTAATTATCCCTGCCCCACACTAAAATTCACCTTCATGACCCTCAACACTTCAGTTCTTTAATATTTTCTCTCCCTTAGATCATGACAAACCAACAAATTCTTAATACTCAGCTCCTCTTCTGGACATCCTTTGTAGATTAATCTTCCCCTTGAAGTATTCTTTTCTGCCTCTTCCAAATATTTTTTGGAATGAGGAAGGCCTGACTAAATAAACACATGAAGTGGTTCTCGATGGAGTCATGAAGTCATACTACCCCTATGAGCACTTCGGAAAGTTGTGAGTATGTTTGGTTAGGGTGGTGGTAATGATGGTGACACCATCTCCCTTGTTGCTGTTGTGATTGTTAACAATGATTGGGGGCCCTACTGACATTTAATGGGTGAGGACTGGGGTACTAGGCATCCTAAAAAATGCAAGACAATGACCCACAATCAATAATTGACCTAGATGAGGTTTGAACATCAAACTGGACATTTACATAGATGAAAAAACCCTTTTTTCAAAAATCTGAGCCTAGAACCTAATTCTATTATGTATAAACTGTTAGATCATAACTGAATTTTCTGTAAATATAACTACTGAATAAATCAGAGGAAACTTACACTTTGCGTCTTCCAGAATTTTATTCAGAGTTGTCCACCATTATGGAAGATGCCGTTGCCCCTGGCAATTTCTGCTTTATTTTTGAGTCTCTGAGACAACACAGATATAAAACAATGTAGTAGTTGTAGCTACTGCATTAATGTAGTTCTATAAATGGGTCGAAATGCCTATTTTGTCACATGTTCTAATTAGTCATGTCTGAATACTCAACTACATGCTGAGAAATACGTACTGAGATAAAGAAAAACAGTCATGATGTTCTTAACTCTGCATAACACTTCTCAGACAAGGCCATATTGTGACCAAATTTGGGACACTACAAAGACAAGGCCACTCTACAGTCACAAAAATGACTAAGTACCCCCTCTTTTCTGACTAATGACTGATTACTGCTTCCTTACCAATGGTAACTCTGCTAAGCTTTAATCCTCACAAGATCCTCACTAGAATCCTCCTAGATAAAAATTAAGATGCTCGATCAGAATCACTCACCATAATCCCATATCCCATAGAATCTCCTTCCAACTCAGTCTAACTATGGACCGTTGGGATGTGTTCTCTCTCCCTGCGGCAAGCTAAATATCCTATCGTATTATTTTACATTTTATTGCCAGCTTGTTTGTCAGTGAGCATCAACAATACTATTTCATTATAAATTGTTTTCACTTTATTCCACATGATAGAACATGATATTGATATTTTTAATTACATGATTGCATATAAGTTTTATTATTCATGACTTCATTTCAATAAAGTAAAGGGGGAACCAAAAAATATTTGTTTGAAAAAAGGGCTTGGATCTTTGGAAGGAGTGAGAAACACCAGAGGAAAAAACTCATTTTTTTCTATTTCGGTTTAGTATGAGGGTACAGGTGATTAGGGTACAATGATTAGTTGCACTGTTTGGATTTGTTAGGCAAAGTCCAAGTTGTAGTTGTGCCCCTCACCCAGGCGGTGTACCGTATACCCTTACATTGTGCCTGTTAGGTGACAGCACACCAACCTCAACCCCCCTCTTTACTCTTCTCTTCCCCTCCCCCCCTCCCCCTTTCCCCCAACTTAAGTTAAATTGTGTTTTTCTCTTGTGTAGGTGTGCGTTTAATCATCTGGATTCATATTAGTATTGAGTGCATTGGATACTTGCTTTTCCATTCTTGTGATACTTTACTAAGTAGAATGTTCTCCAACTCCATCCAGGTTAATATAAAAGATGTACAGTCTCCATTTTTTTATGGCTGAATAGGGTTCTATAGTGTGTGTGTGTATCACAGTTTATTAATCCATTTATGAGTTGATGGACATTTGGATCGATTCCACATGGTGGTGATTGTAAGTTGAGCTGCAATAAACATTCTCATGCATATATCCTTATGGTAAAATGATTTTTTTTCTTCTGGGTAGATACCTACTAATGGGATAGTGGGAGCAAAGGGAAGGTCTACTTTGAGTTCTTTGAGGATGTTTTATACTTCTTTCCAAAGACACTGTATTAGTTTGCAATCCCACCAGCAGCATAAAAGTGTTCCCTCTTCTCCACACCTCTGCAGATGCTGGTGAAGGTGTGGAGAAGAGGGAACACTTTTATGCTGCTGGTGGGAATGCAAAATAATTGCTTTGGGACTTTGTGATGTGGGCCATTCTCACAGGGGTTAGGTGATATCTCAAGGCAGTTTTGATTTGCATTTCTCTGATAATTAGAGACAATTAGCATTTTTTTCATGTGTTTGTTAGCCATCCATCTGTCTTCTTCAGAGAAGGTTCTGTTCATATCTTCTCCCCAGTGATAAATGGGATTGTTTGCTCTTTTTTTGTTGATTAATTTGAGTTCTCTATAGATTCTAGTTCTCACCCCTTTGTCAGATTCATAATATGCAAGTATCTTTTCCCATTCTGAAAGTTGTCTGTTTGCTTTGATTGCTGTGTCCTTAGTTGTGCAGAAGCTTTTTGGCTTAATTAAGTCTCATTTATTTATTTTTCTTGTTGTTGCAACTGCCAGTGGAGTCTTCTTTATAAAATCTTTCCCCAGGCCAGTATCATAGAGTTCTTCTAGGATTTTTGTCTTAGATTTAAATCTTTTATCCATCAGGAGTCAAGTTTTGTAAGGTGTGGGTCCAACTTCAGTTGTCTACATGTGGTTACCCAGTTCTCCTAGCATCATTTGTTGATAGGGATTCTTTTCCTCAGTGTATGCTTTTGTTTAGTTCATCGAAGATCACATGGCACTAAGATGCTGGTTTCATCTCTAGGTTTTCTGTCCTGTTCCATAGACCTATGTCTCTATTTTTGTGCCAACACCATGCCATTTTGATCACTGTGGTCTTGTAATATAACCTAAAATCTGGTGAAATGATACTTCCAACTTTATTTTTATTGTTAAGTATTGTCTTAGCTATACAGAGTTTTTTCTGGTTCCATACAAAACGAAGAACTGTTTTTCAAGTTCTTCAAAGTATGATGTTGGCATTTTAATGGGTATTTCACTAAATCTGTAGAATGTTTGGGGTAGTACAAACATTTTAACAATGTTGATTCTAGAGGAAAGAATTCTTCATTTGCCTGATTGCAATACACGTTGGATTGTAACATTCTAGGACATCTCCCCAGGTCCTGGTGGCTGACAGGCAGGACTGCACGGGACACTTCAGCAGAAAGAGCATGCCACATGCAACCCCAGGGGCTGCTGGGGCCCAGATGAGAGCTCCAAACTGACAATGGCCTGTGAAGGAAGACCAAACTCTTCACATGAAGGACAGTTGGGAGAGGGCATAGAATGTGCAGAAGTGCAAGAAGGTGGAAAAAAAGAATAACAGGTGAACTTTCAGGCCACTATGTAGTCAAGAAAACATTGCTGAAGCAGAGAAAGTTTGGCCAAAGCAAGCAGGCAGAGGAAACCTATCTATGTCCACCAGAAAGGTGAGCGCATCTCTGGAGGCAATCTTCCCCAACTGCCCTTGACCCTGACGAAAATTCAGGATGAGAGGAGAAAACAAACTGTGTCCCAGCTGCATATCCCCTGAGGTGAAGACGAGAGACCATGTGGCCTCCCTCTCATACTTTGTGGTCACCCTATGTGCAGAGCAAATGACCTAGGGCCTCCTGTAAGGGACACTGGGGACAGAGTTGGTCTTGAATACAAAGCATGATCCCAGAAACTGATCTTTATCTTATAAATTCTACCCTACACATACAATACACTTCACATTTTTTTCTCCCCTGAGAATGATGATCAAGCCCAAATTACTATCTTTCTCTATACTTCACACCCCACCTCTCCCATCCCCACATTTGGTGCTGCCATGACAGCCCCCATTAAAGCACATTCCTCTGATCTCAACTGTGCCTGCTGTCAACAGGCAGCCTTCCTGAGGGAATAAGTGACTATGAAGTGTATTCTGTCAAATTAGGCAGAGGACAAAAAGAACTTGGCCCTGAAATTGGCCCTGGCTCTGGGTATGAGGACCTGAGCTGACAGGGGCAAGGAAGGGGTCAGTGACTGGTGACCTCTCAGGCTGTGAACTGGCTCAGGGATGAGTGACCTTGATAAAAGCCTCTACTTGGGAACTGGGGACCTTGGCCATTTGCTCTTCTGTTCAGGCTACTCTTTCCCTCATGATGGTCACATGTATCAAAGTAGTGAGCAGGGCCCTTAAAAAGTATTTGGCGAAATACTGAGAAAGCAGAAAGATGAACACAATTTCACCTTTTTAAATCACCAAACCATCTTTATAGAAGCATATCTCCTTTTAAACTTTGATGAAATTTGCAGTTTGCTCTAACATGGAGCATTACCATCAAACATACTTGGTGGCCCTAAAAGTCACCCCTTCCAGCTCCCAGTCTCTCTGCCCCTCAGCAAACTGCTTCTTCAGCCCTAGAGGCACCAAGTCCTGTCCATCTTGGTGTCCTCAGACTTGCCATTCAGCTCCTGATGTGCTGCAGGTGCTCACTCGGCCAAGTTCACAAACTCTCACTGGTCAGATCTTGCTTCTGGGGTCTCTGGCATCCCACAGCCCTCTACCTTTTCCAAATAATACCCCTCCCAATTTGTAATGATGCTCTTGATTTATTTGTTGGAGGGACATGGGCAGGGCCACATCTATTTTGTTTACCTCTGTTAATCTCCTCATTAGTGGTCTCTTATTTCATCTGCTATTTCATCTGCTCCATCCCAACTTGCTCCCAGGCCCATCAGCTTCCAACCTCATAGTTGAAATCCAATTGACAGCCTCTCTTTGCACCCTGCAAATAGTGTCTTCAGCCATGACCTTCATTTCTTTCAACTAGTGGGAGGCAATGTCCATCCTGCTTCTCTGTAAGTGAACAGTTCCCTCTGCCCCCATCCAGCCTTACCCAAGCAGTGACCTCTACCTGGCCCCAGAATTTCCTACAGAGTTCTCTCTGCCCCTAGAATCAGACATGTCCGGTGACTTCAAGTTTGAGCCACAAATTTCCAGAGGCATCACTGGGTTGCTGAAAGGAGCAGGCAACAACTCATGCCAGTGTCTGCATATCAGGATTCAGAGGAGAGAGGGACCCCTCTGAGCTCACGACCTGAGTGCTGGAGGCCCAGGCTGCAGAGCAGACAACACCAATACCTTCACTTGAGATAGCAGCCTACGTGGCCACTCAGATCTTCATAGGCACTTATGAATCTACGTAGGCAAAAGGCCCCACCATCCGGAGTGAGACAAACTACAAGAAATCTTCAGTATTCACAATAGTCATGTTCTACAAAGTTGGCAGGAACACAGATTTAGAATTATCTAAACTGCAGCTCCTAAAGGGAAATACAAGGCAGGTTCCTGTGAGCCTCTAGTCACAACATTTTTGTCAAGCTAGATAGAACCTGGCTGTATGCATGTTTCTCTTTAAAGACATCTTATCAGATATGTATTGTTGATTCATTAATATTGAACTCATAGCCAACAAACACTATAACTCACGCCTGATCAAAGCAAATCAGATGCAGCTACTTTCTCCTAAGGCTCATCACAACCTTCTTGTGCTTGGGGACACTGCAGCACATCAGCACTACATGTGGCCTCCATTTTAATAATGAAATCACCAACAAAAAGCACAATAAAGCAAATAAGTGGCACTGAATAGACTACAAAAATGGTGGTTATTTCCAGTATGAGAGCTAAAACAACTATCATCTTCTTTTACTTGGGGATATGTGCAGTGGGTGCCCAAAATGACTGTGTGCCACAAGTATTGATTTTAGAGTGACAATTTTTAGCAAGTAGTTGAATTCAAAAATATGAAGTCAACCATACCATTTCTATCTCCACTCACAGGAGGAGGCAGAAATGGGCCAGCCCACCTTTACAGACAGCCCGCCCTCTTCAGAACACTGAGTGAAAGATTCCCCCGCCTGAGCAAAGACTACTAACTGGCCACTCACATCCAGGGCCAGAGCACCAGGGCCAGCCAACCAGAAAGCAACCAATGTATGTTACTGGTCCAGAGCTTCCGTGCTATCATGGGGGCCTGGCTGACAATTCTAGGAACAGATCACATGACCCTCTTGCCATTAACTGGCTCAGCAAAGTACAGCAAACTGGCCAAGTTGGAGGGCCTGTGCTGCAGGTGCTATACCTGCCCCGATGGGAAGGTACAGACCAGGGTAATGCTTACAGCAACCTTCATCCCACCTCATAAGTGCTCCAGACCATGTGGGTTATTCATGGCTCTCCAGGGAAACAGAACCAACAGGATGGAGAGAAAGACAGAGAAGTGACCTGGCTTATGTGATTGTGGGCCGGCAGCCTAGAAATTCCAACAGGAGTTTGTATGCTGGAGTCCAAAAGCAGTCTGGAGACAGAATTCCTTCCTCCTCGAGGAATCTTAATCTTTGTTCCTAAGGCCTTCAACTGGTTGGATGAGGTCCATCCACATTATAGAGGGTAATCTGCTTTATTCCTCTACTGATTTATTACATGCCAATGTCACAATGTCTAGACTAGTGTTTGACCAAACAACTAGGCACCACAGTCTTGACAAGTTGACATATAAAACTAACCATCACAGCATGTTTCAGCCCTTCATGGGAAGACATAGGGAGTGCCAGCTCAGCCCCTCTCAGCAGGACCCTCACGATGGAAATACGTGAGCCCTAACCCTGCATGGCCCTCGGAAGCCCCTGTGCACCATGTCCCCATACACACGCCTCCCTCCAACATCCTCCCATTGTTGATGGTCTTAGTCCTGTCCTCTTGCCCTGACCCTGTGATGTCCTCAGGCACTACTTGCTCCAGAGTCTTCTGGTTTCTGACCGACTCAATGTATCTAATTACAGCCTTATCTCCTCTGCAGATCCATCCTCAACACCACTTTTTGAGTTTTGTTGGGGGGGGAGTGTTTTTTTGTTCGCCTATAACCCTAATTTCTCTACTAAGGGATGGCAGCATCACTCAGGTTCTCCCTCTGGACACACTATTCAGGAAGCCTGTGTTCCAGTTTAGGACAGACCCCAAGCACACTAGGGTTGTAGGGGTGGGAAAAGAGAGGGTGAGTATTGAAGAACAGGAGATCTGGAGGTGGAAATGAGTGTGGTTCACCATTTCTATGGTATGAAAAATACCAAGAACCAACCCCAACTTCATGGTAGAGTTGTCCAGTTCAGACGCTCTGGGAGGAGAATCAAATCCAGTCCCCTGGCTCAGCGCCTGTGGCTCAACGGGCTAGGGCACCAACCACGTAAACCTGAGCTGGCGGGTTCGAATCCAGCCCGGGCCCACCAAACAACAATGACGGCTGCAACCAAAAAATGGCCGGGCTTTGTAGCAGGTGCCTGTAGTCCCAGCTACTTGGGAGGCAGAGGCAAGAGACTCGCTTGAGCCCAGGAATTGGAAGTTGCTGTGAGCTGTGATGCCACGGCACTCTATCCAGGGTGACAGCTTGAGGCTCTGTCTCAAAAAAAAAAAAAATCCAGTCCCAACTAAAGTTTGGTGGCAGAGATTTTGTACATTCCTTCACATGCTAAAGTATGTCCCATATGCAAGTTTGGATGGCCAGGAGCTCTTCTAGAGATTGACCAGCAGTTTAAGTCCAGGGTGCGCTGATGAAGAAACATAATTATTAAGGAAAAGGGGGTTTTCCATGTAGATAGAGGGCTGTTAATAAACACATATAGAATGGCCAGAAAAAGTAAAGAATACCCAGTAAAATTTGAATCCAAGATAAGCAACAAATAATTTTATTTACATAGGGTATACTTCTACCAAAAAATTATTTATTATTTATTATTTATTTTATGTATTGATTTATTTAGAAATAGGGTCTTGCTCTGTCACCCATGCTAGAGTACAGTGGCATGATCATAGCTCTTTGTAACCTTTAACTCCTAGCCACAAGCAATCCTCCCACCTCAGCCTCCCAAAGTGCTGGGATTACAGGCCTCAGCAACTATGCCTGACCTCGTCGTTTATTTTAAATTCAGATTTATCTAGTATCCTGAATTTTTACTTGCTGAATTCATTTATTTTATTTATTTATTTAAGATAGACTCTTACTCTGCCACCCTGAGTAGAGCGCTGTGGCATCATCACAGCTCACAGCAACCTCAAACTCCTGGGCTCAAACGCTGAGTAGCTTGCCTCAGCCTCCTGAGTAGCTGGGACTACAGGTGTGTGCCAGCACACTCAGGTAATTTTTCTGTTTTTAGTAGAGACAGGGTCTCACTCTTGCTCAGGCTAGTCTTGAACTTCTGAGCTCAAGCAACTCACTCTTCTCAGCCTCCCAGCATGCTAGGATTACAGGTGTGAGCCACCACACCTGGCCTTATTTGCTGAATTTAGCAACTCTGAATTGTTGCCAATTGTGAGGTGTGGGGCTGAGCCTTTTTGTCCAAATGGGGCTTAGCTCCATCAGTGATATAGGAGTCCTTTCCCATGTTCTTTCCACCTCTCAGTTTATGGATGTTGAAATTGGCATTCGACGGGTACTGTATATTTAAATGGAGTTAAAAGGTTATTCTTTCAATCCAGAGAATGAACTATGGCCTATAGTGAAAAACAACAGCTTTTTTTGGATAAAGGCTGGGCTGGAGGATAGGCTGGCCCACATATAAAGTAGTCCTTCCTGCTCAGGACACCTCCTGGAAGAGTGTACATTAAAGAGTCTGCGTGGAGAAGAAGGCAAAAGAAAACCTAAAGTTATAGCCACCCCATGCTTAGGTGGCAGTGTGACCCAGTGTCTAGGGCCCTCGATCGGGGCACTCTCTTCTATGGGTTTCTCTGGCCCTGTAGGGGACCCATATATCAGAGATCAATAAAGTAAGTATTTATAAATGGATTAATTTATATAAAATAAATATTTATGGAACAGAGTACCTAACGGGTACATGATACCGACCTAGGAGTCAGACTTTCTCCCTAGCTGTAGGATCCTTATCTTCTTCGAACCCCCCTTTCCTCATATGTAAACTGAAAACAATAGCAATAGCCAAGAGAGAGAAAGTAGTGTAGTGGCTGAAAACACAGACTCTGTCAACGGCCCTGACTGCCTTGGATTCCAACTCCAGCTCTGCCACTTACAAGCTATGCAACCTAAGGAAATCACATCAAGGCTCTATGCTTCAGAGTCAGCCCTTCAAAATAGAGACGGTGGCTCACTCCTGTAACCCTGGCACTCTAGGAGGCTGAGGTGGGTGGATTGCCTAAGCTCAGGAGTTCAAGACCAGCCTGAGCAAGAGCAAGACCCAGTCTCTACTAACAATAGAAAAACTATTTGGGTGTGGTGGCCTGTAGTCCCAGCTACTCAGGAGGCTGAGGCAAGAGGATGGCTTGAGGCTTGGTGCCCATAGTACAGTGGTTACAGTGCCAGCCACATACACCGAGGGTGGCGGGTTTGAACCCGCCCCAAGCCAGCTAAACAACTGCAACAAAAAAATAGCCAGGCATTGTGGCGGGTGCCTGTAATCCCAGCTACTTGGGAGGCTGAGGCAAGAGAATTGCTTAAAGCCCAAGAGTACGAGGTTGCTGTGAACTGTGACACCACATCACTCTACCAAGGGCGACATAGCGAGACTCTGTCACAAAAAAAAAAAAAAAAAAAGGAAAGAAAGAAAATGTAGATGGCAATAACAGTACTACCTCTTAGGGTGATTGTGGGGATTAAGGGAATTGATGCACATGGAAATGTTTTTAACCATGGTCTGCCTGCTATATGATGAGCACTTCATGGGTATCATTGTTGTTAACAAGTATTACACAGCACAGTTTCTGGCACAAGAGAGGCTATCAATAAAAAGCTGATGAATGAACTAGCATTTATTAATGACTACCGAAGATGTGTCAGTTCCAATCACGTGGTTATTTTATTTATTCCTCATAACTATCCAGCAATGCAACGCAACATTTTGAAGATATAAAACCACTAACCCAAAGTCTCTGAATGTGCTCTTTGGAAACCAGAGCGCTTATTAGAGTGCCTGGCACATGCTGGATGCTCTGTAAATGTCACTTCCCTCTTTCCCTCTGCAGCATGTTGGATAGTCCCTGAAGAAACAACGCAGGCTCTGATCCCGTGAAGATGTTTAAGCTTTAGTCATGAATCTCTCCTTAAGAGGACAAGCTACTCCAGTGTCTGTCTTTGATTTCTTCCCATTTTCCCAACACCGATGAGGAGTGTATCTGATAAGAAAATAACTAACAGGCCAGGCACAGTGGCTCACACCTGTAATCCTAGCACTCTGAGAGCTGAGGTGGCTGGACTGCTTGAGCTCAGGAGTTCCACATCAGCCTGAGCAAGAGCGAGACCCTGTCTCTAAAAATAGCTGGGCATTGTGGCAGGCACCTCTAGTCCCAGCTACTTGGGAGACTGAGGCAAGAGGATCACTTGAGCCCAAGAGTTTAAGGTTGCTATGAGCTATGACTCCACAGCACTCTACCAAGGGTGCCAAAGAGAGACTCTGTCTCAAAAAAAAATAAAAGAAGAAGAAGATAACTAACAATTGTAGAGCACTATAGTTCTTAACATTTGTGTGTGCGTGTGTGTGTGTGTGTGTGTGTGTACATGTAAACATATGGGGAGGTTGACAACAGATCCTCAACACTAACTACCTTCCACAAGTCGCCAGGATGCCTTTTCTATAAGAACTGTTTTGTACACCCTGGCGACCCATCAGAGCAGAAGGGAAAGCACCAATGTGCCCCGTCTGTACTCCAACTCACTTGCTTTCCCAAAGTAATGGACAGAGGATGGACAACCCTGTTCAGCTTCCCAGTGACCACCCTGGGCAAGGCAGCAGGAGAAGTGAGTAGGAGGTGTTTTCTTCAAGTCAAAGGAGATGAGAAGGAAACAAATCCAGTTGTAGCAATCACATTGTTAGTACCGAACACAGAGTGACTCAGCCCAGGTCCCTGGCAAATAGGCACTGGGCCCACACCCTGGAGAATCAGAATAGCATTCTGTGACCCAAGCAGGAAGGAATGCATCCACTCAGGAACCAGGTGAGGCAAGGCTGTCATTATGGTAATGTGGGCAGAGCTGTGAGTACAGCTGGGCCTCTCTGTCAGGATGAAAACCAAATCCCCACGTTCGCTCCCTGCAGAGCAGCTCACTTGCCCATGCTGCCCCTTTATCCAACTAATATATCTGGCAGGGACATGGCCTTCAGTGTTTGTGGATAAAGCACCTGAGAGTTAGTAAAAATAATAATAATAATGATTTAAAAGTGTTGTGGAGTGAGCTGTAGTTTTGCATAAAGTGATCAATCCTTGTTCTTTTCCTTATTAATTAGAATGGAATGTTCTAACTTGAGAGATTTTTTTATGATATATAATGAAGAGAGACACATTTCTTGGAGAAAACGTAGAAACCCCATACAATCATTCAGAAGAAAGTTATAATCATGTCTAATCCCCTCACTTGTATAAACAACCCTTAACACTTTGTGGTAAGACTCTTCAGATTTTCTTCTCTGCCTACATATATGTATGTGTTTGCTTCTTTTCTTTTTTTCTTTTTTTTTTTGAGACAGAGTCTCACTTTGTCACTCTCGGTAGAGTGCCATAGCATCATAGCTCACAGCAACCTCTAACTCTTGGGCTCAAGCAATCCTTTTGCCTCAGCTTCCCTCATAGCTGGGACTAAGGGTGCCCACCACAGTGCCGGGCTATTTTTAGAGATGGGGTCTCGCTCTGGGTCAGGCTGGTCTCAAACTCCTGAGCTCAGGCAATCCACCCACCTCAGCCTCCTAGAGTGTTAGGATTACAGGCGTGAGCCACCGTGCCTGGCCTCATGTATTTGTTTCTTATTTAAAAAAACAGCTTCAGGGCAGCGCCTCTGGCTCAAGGAGTGAGGCCTCCCATGTACTGGAGGTGGTGGGTTCGAACCTGGCCCTGGCCAAAAAACTGCACCAAAAAAAAAAAAAAAAAAAAGCCAGCTTCATATGCACAGACTCTTCTGTTTTTCAGGGTTTTTTTCACTCAATCAAAATATAACATACATCTATCTGTGTCAAAAAAAAAAAAAAAAGAATACTCCCACAATGTCATGCTTTACATCTGCAGGGTACTCCATTGTGTGGAGCTTTTGTAAGTTATTGAATCTGTTTCCTGTTGTTTCACTTAGTAGCTTTCAAATATAGAATGTTATAAATATTATACTAAACATATTAGTTTATCTATTTCTCCAAACAGGTCTTTATTTCCCTGGGTTCCTCCTTGAAGAGGAATTGTTGGGTCAAGGGAGTTTTGTGTATTTGTGGCTTGTGATATTCATCGTTAATGGTTTTGCTCTACAGACTAGTCATACCATGGACCTCTCTGCCCCCACTGTGTAAATGTTCCTTTTACCTCCCTCTACAGATGGTGTTATCCTAATATCTAACAGTAGTTGAACAGTGATATAAGGAACAGTAATTTCTTATGTTTTTTATTTCTTAAATTTTGGTGGAGCAGAATGTTATTGCACATGTGTATTCCTTTCCCAGGGTTGTCACTAACATAGTGTGACAAACTCATTAGCTTAAAAAAACAGAAACTGATTATCTTACAGACCTAGAGACCAGCAGCCCAAAGTTCGGCGGCAAGGCAGTGGGCCATGTTCCATTAACATACCAGGGAAGGGCCTATTCCAGGCCTCACTCCCAGGTTCAGGTGGCCTTAGGTGTCCCTTGGCTTATAAATGGCTGTCTTCCCTGTGTGCATGTCTGCCTCTGTCCAGATTCCTCATTTTATAATACAAGGACAACAGTCACATTGAATTAGGGCCCAACTTCATTTTACCTTAATTACAAGTAAGCCAGGTAGACCGATTCCATTTCCAAATAAGGTTACATTCTAAGGTACTGAGGGCTGGGACTTCAAAAGATCTTTGGGGGGGAGAACATACTCTCCCCCCAGCAATGTGGTTATTAGCCATTCATTTTTTTTTTCCCAGTGAATTACCTACTTTTCCTTTTTTTGCTTGTTTGGTTTTTTGTTTTTGTGTTTGTGTTTTTGAGACAGGGTCTCATTCTGTTGTCCAAGCTCTAGAGTGCCTTGGCATCATTGTAGCTCACAGCAACCTCAAATTCCTGGGCTCAAGGGAGCCTCCTGCTTCAGCCTCCAAAGTATCTGGGACTATAGGTGCCCCTGATCACACCCAGAGTCAGATAATTTTTTTTATTTTTTGTAGAGACAGTGGTCTCACTATGTTACTTAGACGATCTGAAACTCCTGCTTCCAAGTGAACCATCCTCCCAAACTTCCAGGATTACAGGCATGAGCCACTGGCTTGTCTTGCCCACATTTCAATTATTTGCCTTTTTTTTAAATTGGTAGGAACATCTTATTATTAATATACACCTTTTATCTGATATATACGTTGTAAATGTTTTCCCAGTGTGTGAGAAACAAGGGTTTTTAATTTTACCTTTAATATTTACCTTTTCTTTTTTATTTCTCATTTTTATGTCCTACTTAAAACAATTCTACCTAAAGATTATAAAAATTGTTTGCCTCTGTTTCTTCTAGGACTTTTTGTTTTATTTTTAAAATTAAAATCTAGAGTTTATTTTATGAATTGTAGAATCCCTCTTTCCCCAAATGGCTAGCCTGTTTATTGAACCACTCCTCTTTTTCCCCAGTGATCTGAAGCATCTTTATCTTTTATTACATTTTTTTATTTTTCTTCAAGGCAACATTTCCTTGTGACTTTCATTAAATTCCTTGATACTCCTCGGTCTATTTCTGGGCCCTTATTCTGTTTCATTTTGCTTGATGCTCCTCACTTCATAATATGTTTTAATATTCAAAGTAGATATTCTTTATCATATTCGTGGAAAACTTTTGATCCTTAATTGATTAGGTTGTTTCACAAAAAAATAAAAAATTGTATCAAATGACTTCTTAGGCCAGGCACGGTGGCTCACGCTTATAATCCTGGCACTCTGGGAGGCTGAGGTGAGTGGATTGCCTACGCTCAGAAGTTTGAGACCAGCCTGAGCCAGAGTGAGACCCCATCTCTAAAAATAGCCAGGCTGCTGTGGCAGGCACCTGTAATCTAAGTTACTTGGGAGGATGAGGCAAGAGAATCACTTGAGTTACTTGGGAGAATGAGGCAAGAAGATCACTTGAGCCCAAGGGTTTATAGTTGCTGTGAGCTACAACATCACAGCACTCTACCAAGGGTGACAAAATGAGACTTTGTCTCAAAAAATAAAAATAAAATTACTTCTTAATTTATCTCTAGATAATGATATAATTTTTTCCATTTCTTCATTTATTCAAGAACACTTTGAACACATGCTCTTTGCCAGGCCCTAGGCTGGGTGCTGAATACAACCATGAGCAAAACAGGTATGGTCCCTGCCTACCTGAGGCTTACTAGAGTCCAGTGGAAGACATAGAAGTTAATCAAATAATCCCATAAGGAATGTAAAAGTACAACCACAACTAGTGCCAGGAAGAAACAAGTTACAACATTTAATGGTCCAGGGACCAGAATCATGGGCTTCACGTGGAAGCTTGTTAGAAACACAGAATGTCCAGCGGTGCCCGTACCTCAGTGAGTAGGGCGGCGGCCACATACACTGGGGTTGGCAGGTTCAAACTCGGCCCAGGCCAACTAAACAATGACAACTGCAACAACAACAAAAAATAGCCAGGCGTTGTGGCAGATGCCTGTAATCCCAGTTACTTGGGAGGCTGAGGCAAGAGAATCGCCTAAGCCCAAGAGTTGGGGGTTGCTGTGAGCTGTGATGCCACAGCACTCTACCAAGGGCAACATAGTGAGACTTTGTCTCCAAAAAAAAAAAAGAAAAGAAAAACAGAAACACAGAATGTCCAATCCTCCTAGACCTTCCAAATCGGAATCTGTATCTTAGGATGCTTCATGCACATGTTGCAGTTTAAGAAGCACAGGAGTAGGACTTGAGTGATTGGAGAGGTAAGGAAAAATTCCTTAAGGAAGCAGTGAGTAAGTAATATTAGATCTCAAGGGAGAGGAGGAATTAACTAAGTTGAAAAGGGAGGGAAGAGTGTTGCAGGTGGGGGAACAGTATAGGCAAAGCCCCTGTGATGGAGGAAGTATGGTGCACAGGAAGAACTAAACAGGCCAATGAGTCTGAAACACAGAGCTTCAGGCCGAGCCCAGGGGAGAGAAGCCTGGAGAGAGGAGGGGCCCAGCGTTGACAGCCTTGTATACTAAGGAGTTCCGTCTTTATAGTAAAAGCAGCAGGAAACTATGGCTGCATTTTAAGCCTGGGCAAGAAAGTTACATTTGAACTATAACTTGTTCACTTCTGCTGCCTTTGACCCACTGAGGTGATAATAATATGTACTAATAGATCATCTTATTTTGAACAATATCAACATTCCTGGAATAAATCCTACCTAAGCATGGTGTTTCATCTTTAAATATACTCCTAGATTTTATTAAGAATGTATTCTACTTAGGGCGGCGCCTGTGGCTCATCGAGTAGGGTGCCGGCCCCCTATACCGAAGGTGGCAGGTTCAAACCCGGCCTCCGCCAAACCGCAAAAACAGAAAAATAGCCGGGCGTTGTGGCGGGCGCCTGTAGTCCCAGCTACTCGGGAGGCTGAGGCAAGAGAATCCCCTAAGCCCAGGAGTTGGAGGTTGCTATGAGCTGTGTGACGCCACAGCACTCTACCGAGGGCGATAAAGTGAGACTCTGTCTCTACAAAAAAAAAAAGAGTGTATTCTACTTAGCATTGATTTATTTTTAGAAGCAACACATTCTAAACCTACCTACATAACATTTTTGTATCATGTTTATTCATTAAATTAGTCTACAAGTTCTGCTTGTTTGGAGGATGTTTGGTTCTCTTTTTCTGTCATGATAGTTTTGTGAAGTGAAATCCTCTGCTATCCACAATTCATATGTCATGGGAATTCTCTTATTTGAAGACTTGAGAAAACTTCTCTATGAAAGAATCTTCTTTTTTTTTTTTTTGACACAGAGTCTCACTATGTCACCCTCAATACAGTACTGTAGCATCACAGCTCACAGCAACCTCAAACTCTTGGGCTTAGGCGATTCTCTTGCCTCAGCCTCCCAAGTAGCTGGGACTACAGGCGCCCGCCACAATGCCTGGCTATTTTTTGGTTGTAGTTGTCAATTGTTGTTTGGCAGGCCTGAGTTGGATTCAAACCAGCCAGCTCCAGTGTACATGGCTGGCCCCCTAGCCACCGAGCCACAGGCACCAAGCCAAAAGAATCTTCTTAAACATATTTTGATAATTTATATTATCTTCTTAAAAAAATTGACTTGGCACCTGTATCACAGTGGTTACGGCATCAACAACATGCACTGAGGCTGGTGGGTTCGAGCCTCGCCTGGGCCAGCTAAACAACAATGACAAAAACAAAAAAAAATGGCTGGGTGCTGTGGTAGGCACCTGTAGTCCCAGCTACTTGGGAGGCTGAGGCAAGAGAATCACTTGCCTCAAGCCCAAGAGTTTGAGGTTGCTGTGAGCTATGACACTACAGTACTCTACCAAGGGCGACATAGTGAGACTTTGTCTCAAAAAAAAAATTCAATCATGTTTTAAAATATATTAGCATAGGAGTATGCATAATATTCTCCTAATAGCTTTTGTTCACCATGGTATCTGTGTTTGAGTGCATTTTTTTCTTTTTCTTTTTCTTACTTTTTTTTTTTGAGACAGAGTTTCACTATGTCACCTTCGGTAGAGAGCTATGGCATCACAGCTCACAGCAACCTCAAACTTCTTTGGCATAAGCAATTCCCTTGCCTCAGCCTCCCAAGTAGCTGGGGCTACAGGTGCCTGCCACAATACCCAGCTATTTTTTGTTGCAGTTGTCAGTTGCTGTTTTAGCTGGCGGGGGCTGGGTTTGAACCCACCAGCCTCAGTGTATGTGGCTGGCACCCTAGCCACTAAACTACGTTCATTTTTCAATTACTCATTTTGTCTTTATTGAAGTAGATATGGTATATCCATTTTAGAGTTGCTTTATTGTTAATAATGTGTTGAATTTTTTATTTATGGTAGTGGTTATTTTTTATAAATATGTCTGGCAACTCTCTTCCAGACCGCTTTTTGCTAAGAGACCTAGTAACTTTAACTACAGGGTACACCACCTGAGCTGGCGGGTTCAAATCCAGCCTGGGCCCGTCAAATAACAATGACGGCTGCAATCAAAAAATGGCCGGGCATTGTGGCGGGCGCCTGTAGTCCCAGCTACTTGGGAGGTGGAGGAAGAGACTCGCTTGAGCCCAGGAATTAGAGATTGCTGTGAGATGTGATGCCACAGTACTCTATCCAGGGTGACAGCTTGAGGCTCTGTCTCAAAAAAAAAAAAAAAAAACTACAGGGTACACATAGGGGAAGCTGAGCCAATCAGAGTGCTTCAGCAACCTCATGACAGCAAGTGGACCAGAATTTACATGGGACCCAGCCAAGCCAATAAGAGTCCTTTCCCAGGATTTTTCTAGTAAGAGCTAGCAAGTCTGTCTGCTTCCTTTCCCTCTCCAAGCACAAGCTAGAAGAATGTGATCCTCAAGTTGCTGAGATCCATGCTCTTTTCCATGTGGAGAATAAAACAAAGGCAACACCCAGAGAAATGGAAAAACCAGAAATGAAAAGCACTGAACTGCCCTGGGGTCCTTAGATTCAGGCAAGGCCAGCTCTATCTCTCTTCTTTCTTTGATTCGATGGCATACATCAATAAATTCCTTTGTTAACTTCAGCTGGTCAGAGCTGGGTATTAAACACGAGACTCATCTTTTTCCTTGAATGTCTAAAACAGTGGTTCTCAACCTTCCTAATGCCATGGCGCTTTAATACAGTTCCTGTGGGTCGCGACCCACAGGTTGAGAACCGCTGGTCTAAAAGAACTTCTGTGTGCTCTTACCTTGTATTCATTGTCTCTGTTAATACTGCAACCTCTGGTTTCTTTTTGTCTCCCTTTGCAAGGCTGCCTTCTTATTTGCAGCCTTTCTGAGTTGCTCTTTTTTAGTTGTCCCCTGACAATGGTAGCACTCACACCAGCCTCACTCACGTGACTACGTGACGTATAGGACCCTCTGACTATCTATCTACTCCAGTATTTTCGTCATCACCCACTCAAGGTTTCCATGCCCTGACTCAACTTCTTTCTGTTTCTTTCTCAAACTTTTCCAGCATGTCCATCAGAATTAGTCCTGCGTGTAATACATCCCTCACACTATCAACCATTCTACTATTTGCTTTAACCTAGATTTTCCCACAGGATCCCCACTTTGAAAATATGCTTAAATTCTGTGGAACTATCACCACCACCATTCCATTTCAAAGCATTCTTTCCTTTTTATTTCACCTTCCTTCCTTTTTGATTTATGTCTGACAATAAACAATTCCATCTTTATTTCGGTCTCTTATCTCATCAGCTCATTTTTTTTTTCCATTTCCTAGAAACCACATTTTCTCGGCTTTTATTTAAAGAACAATGGAGACATTACCTGAAATCTTTTGTTTCCTGCAATAAATATTTTTCAAAGACATTTTTCCTCCACCTATTCTGTGTTATAATATCCTTCCTGCAAATTACAAAAACTTTTCATAGGACTCTTTTTTTTTCCTCCCTCAGTTTACTCATTCCTAAGATGTAAGCATTTTATCTGACTCTGGTGTTTTCTCCTAGAAACTGGGTGAGTGGGTTCTTACTAGCTGCCCTCAGTCTCCATTTGTGAGCCAGATGTCTACTGCCTCCATTTGAAGGATGTGGTACCTGTTCACTGACCCAGGTGTCCAAGAGGAACCAGGGCCACCGGCAATCATGAGAAGGGAAATCTCTTTGCAAGTGTCGTCTACATTTTTAATGTGAAGTTGCTGTACTATGTAGCACCTGGTGACTATCCGGCCCTACTTAACATCCATAACAAATCTTGCAATCTCCATTGTGGCAACCTGCCCAGGAAACCAACACCTTTATCTACAATGAAAACAACTGAGGAAGCCAGCCCATTAGAAGTCACACTTGCAGGAAGCTGAATTACTATCCCTAGTGACAATCTAGGAAGTCAAACAATAACTTCTGTAACAGTTAGCCCCAAATGGCCAGGACTGACAGCTTTTCTGATTGTTGGTCTGACTTAGGACCAACCAGAGACACCCAAATATGCCCCCCTAACAAGCCCCATAGGATGGCCTGCTTCTCATCAGTCCCCTACAACTTCCCTACGCCAGCTGCCCCCAATCAGGGCACACCTGAAGCCTTCCCTTTGTCCACTATTCAGCATTCCCAGTCCTCTTCTTGCCTTCCAGTCGCTGCCAAACACAAGAGATGGTGGCTGCCCCCCGCCCTGCAGTAGCAAGGTCAGAATAAATAGCCTTTGCTTTTCTCATTCAGTTGGGCTTTCTTTATTTCCACAGGCCCAAGGGATGACCACTCCACATGATGTCCGCCTCTCCAAGTTACAGGGACCTAAGTTACCATCAGGATACGGCATTTCCCAAGGAATAGTGATAGAAGACAAAAAGGTAGAAGGAATCTGGAGCTAAAATATCTGAGGCTCATGTACATACAACCTGCCTGTACTCCAGGCAGTTCTTGGACACCTGCAAGCTGGTTCTTTCCTTTTCACTTACCTATCAGATACCTCCCAAGTACAGCCCACTCCTCTGTGGCTGTCCAGACCTAATATCTTGTCTCCTTCCTGTCTGCCTGTCAAGTACATTTCAGCATTATTATTCCCGTGTAGAAATAATGGAGAAACCCAGCCTTATCCGTGCCTTGGGCTGCACTCTGCAAAGAAGACACAGTCTCACCCCTGGTAGCTTGAGAGCCTCTCATGTAGGGGTTCCATTGGCACAGGCAGACCAAAGGCATTTGCTTTTCCTCTTCTGCCCCTACATTAAGAATGTGCTTACCAGGCCCTTTAGTGAGGTACTCTCCATGCTCCTAACAAGCAAGAGAGAAACTTACACTGATCTTCTGGTCATTGCCAACATTATCTCAGGAGTAGATATGCACCCCACTTCCTTTGCTATTCAAAGGAGCCTCCCTGCAAGTCTGCTAAAAGGTCAGCTGGCACCTGA
This sequence comes from Perodicticus potto, assembly GCA_963574655.1. Taxonomy (NCBI): domain Eukaryota; kingdom Metazoa; phylum Chordata; class Mammalia; order Primates; family Lorisidae; genus Perodicticus; species Perodicticus potto. The sequence continues at coordinate 35,292 of CAUYRH010097384.1, forward strand.
TGGTCTTGCCTCTCAAGTTCCTGACCAGGAGCCTTGAGCCATGGCTGGAGGTCCCAAAGCCCAGCAGTGCTGCTGGCAGGATGACAGTCCCTCACTGCCTTCAGCATCCCTCACCCCGCAACATCACAGACCACCTACATGGCAGCCCTCCCTGCCCTGCCACATCACCCCCTTCATACACCACCAAGCTCTGTGGACTTAATGACACAGGTAGATGTACAAATCTTGTCTTTTGAAGTGGAAGGCACCCTTTTCATTTCATATCCAGAATTAAACGCCCACAGCTATCTCGGGCCAGATAAGGAAAGAGCTGCTTGTGCTTGTCCCGTGGGATGTGAGATGTGATCAGTGACTTTATTTCAAGTGACACTGACATCCTGATATCACCAAGAGAAACTACATCCAGTCCACTTGCATCACTCTTCTTATTGAGCTTGGGGATATTTTCGTTATCTGTGCTGCCTACTTACATAAAGAATACAGTATTTTTTTTTTGAGACAGAGTCTCAGTATGTCACCCTTGGTAGAGTGCCGTGGCCTCACAGCTCACAGCAACTTCAAACTCTTGAGCTTAAGTGGTTCTCTTGCCTCAGCCTCCCAAGTAGCTGGGACTAGTATTCAGTATTTGTAGCAGATAAAATGTCTTTGGCAACTCTGGATTCCTTCTTAAAACTCCTTACCTAATCCCTAGTTCTCTTAGGATCTCAATGTCCTCATTCAGCTCTCTGACCGTCCACAATTTTGGCAACATTCCCTCTACCCCCACCATCTCCACTCAGCCATCTTTTTTAGTTGTAAAGATGGGTTCTTACTACGTTGCCCAGGCTAGTCTGAAACCCCTGGGCTCAAGCCATCTTCCCACCTCAGCCTCCCAAGTGACAAGGCCTAGAATGGATCTCTCCTCTACTCTTACTCTTCAAAATTTGGCTACCAGGCTCGGCGCCTGTGGCTCAAAGAGCTAAGGCGCCAGCCACGTACACCTGAGCTGGCGGGTTCGAATCCAGCCAGGGCCCGCCAAACAACAATGACGGCTACAACCAAAAAATGGCCGGGCGTTGTGGCAGGCGCTTGTGGTCCCAGCTACTTGGGAGGCGGAGGCAGGAGACTCGCTTGAGCCCAGGAATTGGAGGTTGCTGTGAGCTGTGATGCCATGGCACTCTCTCCAGGGTGACA
>CAUYRH010097386.1:0-18781 GCA_963574655.1 Perodicticus potto
ATTTAAAGTTCCAAAACTTTGATTTTGAATTATTTACTTTTTACTTACTGTATATACATTTGCATACTACTTTCTTACTTTTGTTAAATTAAATTTGTCCTAAAGCTATCTCATAAAGAGTGAACTATAACCTGAGGGTGGCACCGGTGGCTCAGTGAGTAGGGCACCGGTTCCATATACCGAAGGTGGCGGGTTCAAACCCGTCCCCGGCCAAACTGCAACAAAAAAATAGCCGGTTGTTGTGGCGGGCACCTGTAGTCCCAGCTCCTCGGGAGGCTGAGGCAAGAGAATCACCTAAGCCCAGGAGTTGGAGGTTGCTGTGAGCTGTGTGATGCCACAGCACTCTACAGAGGGCAAAAAAATGAGACTCTGTTTCCAAAAAAAATTAAAAAGAGTGAATTGTAACCTAAGAGTGCAAATATTTCAGAAAAAGCACTTAAACCTTGTCATTTTCTTAAAGTCTGATGTATTTATTTATTTTTATTATTATTTTTTTTAGAGGCAGAGTCTCACTTTATCGCCCTTAGTAGAGTGCTGTTGAGTCACAGCTCACAGCAACCTCCAACTCCTGGGCTTAGGCGATTCTCTTGCCTCAGCCTCCCGAGTAGCTGGGACTACAGGCGCCCGCCACAAGGTCGGGCTATTTTTTTGTTGCAGTTTGGTCGGGGCCGGGTTCGAACCCGCCACCCTCAGTATACAGGGCCGGCACCCTACTCACTGAGCCACAGGCGCCGTCCAAGTCTTATTTATTTTTATTGTACTGGGGACTCCATTTCCAGTATCAAGTTCTAATATTAAGTTGCTTTGGTGAGCATGAAATCAAACCCAAAAAGGCAGGGGAAGAGCTGGGGTGTGATGTTTAAACCAGAAATGCCAAGAGGTAGCCCCTCGTCCCTGGGTGGGGGGTCCGCCTAACACCCAGGGTCAAAGTTGTGGGCATGGAGGCTCCGCTTGGACCTGCCTGGTGTCTGGCTGGGGTAGGCGGGTGGAAGCGCTCCTTGACAAACCGAGACAACCCAGCCATTTCGGGGTTCTGCCCTAGCAGGGCTGCAAAGGGCAGGAGCCCACCCAGGGTTGGAAGGGCAATGACCTCGCAGGTGGGACCAGGCAGGGACCCGGGAAGGCGGCCCGGGGACTTTAGCTCATTAGGGCTGAGGTTGGGGGTAAGGGTCCCTCTCCCCAGAGGCCCTCTCCGACGCGTGTGGCCTTACTCGGCTCCCCTCGGCGGGGCACTCGCCCTCGACTAAGATGGCGCGGGCGGCCTCGGGAGGGCACGCCGGCCTGGGACGGGACACGTGACCCCGCCCGGGCCCTTCAAGAGGCTGCGGCCGCGCGGCCGCTGCAGAACCATGGCTCCGGGGCCGGCGGGAGCCTGGGCTGCGCTCGGCCCGCTGCTGTGGGGCTGCGCGCTGGCGCTGCACGGCGGGATGCTGTACCCCCGGGACAGCCCGTCGCGGGAGCGCAAGGACCTGGACGGCCTCTGGAGCTTCCGCGCCGACTTCTCCGACAACCGGCACCAGGGCTTCGAGCAGCAGTGGTACCGGCGGCCGCTGCGCGAGGTGCGGGCTGCTGGGACCGGGGCGCGGGGCCTGGGGCCGGAGCCGGGCGGCGGCGCGAGGAGCACAGCACCCCGCAGGCTCCCTCCCTGTGCCCTCAGTGGCTGCCGGCCTGGAGGACGTCAATAAGCGGGCTGGGGACCTGGAGAGGAAGCCGGAGGTGACGGGCGGGCTGTCCGTGCGGCCGGCGCGCGACCCCGCGGGCCAGGGGAAGGGTCCTGCGAGCCCCCTTGGCAGGGGAAGCCCGAGCTGTGTCCTTCCAGCAGCGTCACTCACACACACCCGCCCCCAGGCGTGGCGAGGAGGGAACGGTTTGTACACCCTGGGGCCAGCTGTGCCCAGGCAGGAAGGACCCTGGGTTCCGAGGTTCAGCTAGAGGACAGGATATGTGTGGCAGCCGGGGAAAGACCCCACACCAGCTCCGCTCCTGACTTGGGTCGGTCAGCAGAGAAGTAGGACTGTGCGAGGCCCCTGTACTCATCTGACGCTTCCCTCTCCTGGATCGTCTTCCTTCCTCTGATTTGCTGCCCAGCGTTCAGCACAGGAGGAGAGCAGGCGCTGTGCGCCACATGTGTCTCAGTCACAGTTTCCTCAGGAAAGGGGCCCTCTCCCCCTGCCGGCCTCTTCCCTGGGCAGGCAGTTGGTCATCTGCCTCTTAATCAGGGTCTGGCCCTTCTAGCCTCAGTCTGGGATGTGGCCTTGGGCTCAGCCCTGTCCATAGAGACCTTGGCCTGGTGCTCTGAGGAAGTAGTTCTGACCTCCCTGCCCCTTGGGCACAAACCACACTGGCGGTTGACCTGTCATCAGGTCGTCATTGCACCAATATTTATAGAGTTCCTACTGTGTCTTGAGCTTGAATCAGGTGCGAAGGTACAACTATAAAGGACACTGGTCCTAGAGTCCTAGGGGGTCTGGACCTGACCCCCACCCTTCTTCCCCCAGTCAGGCCCCGTCCTGGATATGCCAGTTCCCTCCAGCTTCAATGATGTGGGCCAGGATGTGCAGCTATGGAACTTTGTCGGCTGGGTGTGGTATGAGCGGGAGGTGGCCCTGCCCCAACGATGGACCCAGGACCTAGACACGAGAGTGGTACTGAGGATTGGCAGTGCCCACTACTATGCCATTGTGGTCAGTGCAGAACAGGCAGGATGAGTGGGCAGACACAGCTGCTGAGTGTGCATGGGGCTGCTTTGGGGTACCTGTGTCTCAGCTGCCACCTAACTGCTTGCCCCCTTGGGGTGGGGCAGTGGGGGACCCTCATGCTCTACCCTGGGTTCTGTGCCCTGGCTGGGGGGAAAGTTGCCTAATCTGCTCTCTGGAGCACCAGTCTTCCTACCAGGCTGGCAAGGCAGGTGGTGCCTGAGCCCCCTTGCTATTGTACCTTATGTGAGGGAGTGCCTGAGATGGCAGGCCCCACCCCCATTCTCTGGCCATGTCTCCTTACATCCGCAGTGGGTGAATGGGGTCCACGTGGCAGAGCATGAAGGGGGCCACCTCCCCTTCGAGGCTGACATCAGCAAGCTGGTCCAGCAGGGGCCCCTATCTTCCTGCCGTATTACCATCGCCATCAACAACACGCTTACCCCCCACACTCTGCCACCAGGGACCATCCAATATCACAATGATACTTCCAAGTGAGCAGCATCCTCCCTCCCCATCTTCCCAGGGTGTCCCTGCCCTGCCCAGTGGTCTTCCCACTAGGGACAGGGTGGCCTCTGCAGAGTGAAGGCCCTGGGTCTAGGGGCCAGAGATGGGTATGAGCTAAAAGTTGAAGGATGCAGGGCAGGGTCTCAATTGGCCATTGTCCTCCCATCTAGGTATCCCAAGGGTTACTTTGTCCAGGGCGCAACATTCGACTTCTTCAACTACGCGGGACTGCACCGGCCAGTTCTCCTATATACCACACCCACTGTCTACATCGATGACATCACTGTCACCACTGGTGTGGACCAAGACACTGGTGAGGGCTCCTGGCAGGATCTGTCCTCAGCAGGGCCCAGAATGGCTCCATTCTGTTTGGAAAGATTGCTCAGGGAAAAGGCTCTTTCAGCATCTCCAGACTCTCACAGAAGCCACATCCAGACTGTCTGAGCTGTCAAGGGCTTCAGAAATCACACATGTGGTTGACCTCACTTTTGAGAAGTGGTGTCTTGCCTAAAATCACATAGCACAGGATGAGAATCCTTGTCTCTTCTCCACAGTGCTGCCCTCACTTAATCTCCCTTTAGTGCACAGTGTGTTCAAGAAACAAGTGGCCTCCTTAGGGTGGTGGCTGCAGGGTGCTCCCAACCACGTGACCCCAGGTGCGGCCTGCCCTTAGCCCTGATCTCTCTTGTTTCCTGCAGGGCTAGTGAATTACCAGGTTTTTGCCCAGGGCAGTGGGCATTTCCAGCTGGAAGTGTTTCTTTGGGATGAAGAAGGCAGAATCGTGGCCAAGGGGACAGGGAGCCGGGGCCAGTTGCAAGTGCCCAGTGCTCACCTCTGGTGGCCATACCTCATGCATGAGCACCCTGCCTACCTGTACTCGTTGGAGGTAACTGTAGTTTAGGACTGGTGTAAGGGCGGTCTCTTGCCCATATCTGGTGGCCTTGGCTTCCACAGGAGCCCAGGACAGGTGGACAGACAGGCATGGGCTTCTAAGCTTTTGGAGTTTTTCCACCCTTGATTGGGGAAAAGGCCCGGTTTTGAGGAGCAGGCCTCAAGGGTAGTTGGGGGGGGGGAGGTTCCTTCTGACTAATGGCAGAGGCTGGAGTTTCTGCAGCTCTGCTTATAGGCCCAGAGGTGGGTCACTCTAGTGTACAAGAGTCCATGCTGGAGGGCAGGCTGGGTGGGGCTTGTGCCATCAGGGTCCTCATTCCTGGTGCTCTGGCTCTTGTAGGTAAGGTTGACTGCACAGATGGCAACCGGGCCTATGTTTGATATCTACACTCTCCCTGTTGGGATTCGCACAGTGGCTGTCACAGAGAGCCAGTTCCTCATCAATGGGAAACCTTTCTATTTCCATGGTGTCAACAAGCATGAGGATGCAGATGTGAGTTGGGCTCCTGGCTCCCTGTGGCAGCTGTTTTCCCTCCTTTCACTGTCTCTGCCTAAAACAGGTGATGGCGGCTCAGGGCAGTTAAACTAACTGCTCAAACCCATACAGCAGTGGGGCTTGGACTTGGGCTGGATAAAGGCTAAATAGAGGGCGACTGTCAGAGGGGCCCACATCTAAAAGGGACAGGGGCAGGGGTCATTCTCTTCTGCTGTCCCTTAGATCCGAGGGAGGGGTTTTGACTGGTCACTGCTGATAAAGGACTTCAACCTACTTCGCTGGCTTGGTGCCAACTCCTTCCGCACCAGCCACTACCCCTATGCAGAGGAGGTGATGCAGCTCTGCGACCGCTATGGCATCGTGGTCATTGATGAGTGTCCTGGCGTGGGCATCGTGCTGCCGTGAGTGCCTGCTGCCCGCGCTCCCCAGCCTGCCTTGCAGGGCAGGCCTTGACCCCCTCTCCCTTCTCTGTGGGCCCCACAGCGAGAGCTACAGCAACGTGTCTCTCCGGCACCACCTGGAGGTGATGGAGGAACTGGTGCGCAGGGACAAGAACCACCCAGCAGTGGTGATGTGGTCTGTGGCCAATGAGCCCACTTCCACCCTGAAGCCTGCTGGCTACTACTTTAAGTGAGTGTCCGCCTCCCTGGGCCGGGGAGGGTGGGTGTTGTGACAGAGCAGCAGGTCTTCCTAGCACAGACTGCAGGGCACATCCCTACTTGGGTGGTACAGGGGACCAGGTATCTACCCACTCTGTCTCAACTCTCCTTTTCCACCTGAAATGAAATCAGAGCCAGCATAGCCTGTTTATACACATAACTTCACATTTTTAAAAAATAGTGACATGACCTAATTGTAACATAAAGGGGAGTCGTTTATAGAACACTACATGAGTGCATGGGCCTGACTCTCCTAAAGACCAGCCAAGGGGTCAGATGCCTGAACCAAGAGGGGGAATCGCCCTGAAAGCACAGCTGCAGGCCGGGCCCGGTGGCTCACACCTGTAATCCTAGCACTCTGGGAGGCTGAGGCGGGTGGATTGCCCTGAGCTCACAGGAGCAAGACCTCATCTCTGAAAATAGCCGGGTGTTGTGATGGGTGTCTGTAGTCCCAGCTACTCAGGAGGCTGAGGTAAGAGAATCGCTTGAACCCAAGAGTTGGAGGTTGCTGTGAGCTGTGACAGCACAGCTCTCTACCGAGGGCAACAAAGTGAGACACACACACAAAAAAGAAAGCACAGCTGCAAAGGCAGACTGCCGGGGTCTCTGTGGGCACTCCAGATTCGTGAGCAGCATGTCCGTAAGTGCTGTGACGGTCTAAGATGGGGAGCTACTCTGCATCAAGTTCCAAGCAAAACAGACTATAGCCATCCCTCAGTTTTGTTTTGTTTTTTTTTTGTAGAGACGAAGTCTCACTTTTTTGCTCTTAGTAGAGTGCCATGGCGTCACACAGCTCACAGCAACCTCCAGCTCTTGGGGTTAGGGGATTCTCTTGCCTCAGCCTCCCAGATAGCTGGGACTAAAGGCACCTGCCACAACACCCGGCTATTTTTTTGTTGCAGTTCAGCCGGGGCTGGCTTTGAACCCGCTACCCTCGGTATATGGGGCCGGCGCCTTACTCACTGAGCCATAGGCGCTGCCCCATCTCTCAGTTTTTATGGTATCTGTATTCCTGGGAAATTTCTTGTGTGTTAAAACTGTTTAAGAAAACACTTTGTATTGCTTTCGGTTCATCTGTACAGTGGAGGCTTTATAAAACTGGTTTATGCTGGGCACAGTGGCTCACACCTATAATCCTAACACTCTGGGAGGCCTAGTCAGGTGGATTGCCTGAGCTTAACAAGTTCAAGACCAGCATGAGCTAGAGCGAGACCCAACCTCTCAAAATAGCCGGGCGTTGTGGTGGGCGCCTGTAATCCCAGCTACTTGGGAGGCTGAGGCAAGAGAATCACTTAAGTCCAAGACTTTGAGGTTGCTGTGCGCTATGACACCATGGCACTCTAGCAGGGGCAACAAAGTGAGACTATGTCTCAAAAAAAAAAAAAGACTGGTTTATTAGGCATTATAAACAGATTTTCCAGTGGCATCCATGTTCTAAATATTCTAAAATTACATTGAGCTGAGCGGCACATTGACTCACATCTATAATTCCATACTTGGGGAGGCCAAAGTGGGAGGATCACTTGAGCCCAGGAGTTCAGGACCAGCCTGGGAACAATAGTAAAACCCTATCTCAACAAAAAATTAGTCAGGCATGGTAGCGTACCTATAGTCACAGCTACTTGAAAGGCTAAGGTGGGAGGATCATTTGAGCCCAGGAGTATGATAGTGCCACTGCACTCTATTCTGGGTGCCAGCCTGGCTTTAAAAATAATACACAATTTTAAAAGTAAAGTTGTATTGTTGAACAGGGACAGGCCATATGAAGTTCAGTTCCCATTCACTAAGTGGCAGTAGCTCCCCCCATCCCTGTCATTGCAATGGACAGAAACACAACTGAAGGGGCCATCTTCCCACAATGGGGGGGTTCACTTTTGCGAGGAGGCTGGCCACCCAGGTGTTCCTTCTCTTTCTAATAATAGTGTTCTTGTAACTCAGCTTTCAGAGGTGAATTGTTTCACTTGCTGTGGAGGCAGTAGAGGCCATGGAAATACTCGTGGAGGCAGATACTGTACCTCAAGTTCATGGAAGGATTTAAGCTGAACCTAGTCTATCACGGGGAAAGGCCCTGAGAAGTGGCCCCAGCTCAGACCTCACTGGGCACAGGGCTGTGCTGAGCAGGGCTGAGTGGATAGAAGAGTACTGGGCTCAAGTGATCCTCCCACTTTGGCCTCCCCAAGTATGGGATTACAGGTGTGAGTCAGTGTGCCCAGCTCAATGCAACTTTAGAATATTTAGAACATCATGGATGTCACTGGAAAACCTGTTTATAATGCCTAATAAACCAGTCTTTTTTTTTTTTTTTTTTTTGAGACAGACCCTCAAGCTGTCCCCCTGGGTAGAGTGCTGTGGCATCACAACTCACAGCAACCTCCAACTCCTGGGCTCAAGCGATTCTCCTGCCTCTGCCCCCTAAGTAGCTGGGACTACAGACTCCCGCCACAATGCCCAGCTATTTTTTGTTGCAGCCATCATTGTTGTTTGGCAGGCCCAGGCTGGATTTGAATCAGCCAGCTCAGGTGTATGTAGCCGGTACCTTAGCCACTTGAGCCACAGGCGCCGAGCCAGTCTTTTTTTTTTTTTTTTTTTTGAGACAGATTCTCACTTTGTTGTACTGAGTGGATAGAAGAGGCACCCAGGAGCAGGCACCTCAGGCTGCCAGACAAGCTTTTTATGGGACATGGAGAGAGGGAGATTCATGTTTTCTGGAGCAGGATAGGGACAGAGCCACCCAGGCTGGAGTGGCTCAGCCAGGCTGTCACAGGCTTCTCAGCTGATAGCCAGGACTCTGGGGTGTGTGGGTTGGAACTTGAGGCCAGAGGCTACTGTTCTGTCCTGTGGAAACCACAGCCTTCAAATGGGAGGAGGACGGGGAGAAAGTGTAAAAGAAAAGAAACAAACCGTGAGGGAAGAGGGGAAGAGTGACCTCCCCGTGGAGACCTCCATGGGTCGCTGGGAACCCTGACCACAGACTGGGTGCTCTGTCGGGAGCCTCTCCTTCATTCTTCCTTGGTTCACTGGACTCCAGTCTTAAGTTCTGTCCCCTTTTCTTCCCCTTCATAATCCCTGCTACCACTGTTATTTTCCCTTTGTGGCACTTCTCTGTGAATGTTCTCTGCTCCCACTGCTCCACAATGCTGGGGCTTAGCTGGTGAAGCTGCTGTGACCACATAGCACAAGGCCTGCCTCCTGGCATCCACTTCCTGTTGTTACATGAATAAATATCCATCTGAATCTGCACCCCTTCATAATCCCTGCATTCACTCCTGCCCTCAGGAGCTATTTCAGAGATCTAGAACCTAGTTTTTGGCAGTGTCCAGCCCAAAGAATTCAGCTCGTCTGCCTGTGATGGTGGCCTGTCCTCTAGGAGGTAGGATTCAGGGAGGCGGAAGAAGGAGTGATGGACACAGGACTCCAGGAGTCTGTTATCTCCCCTGAAATACACTTCAAGATAGGAAAGCAGTGGTTCTGTGTTTTGTTTTGTCCGGAGAAGATGGGTGGGGGCTGGGTGTCTGAGAGCTCTTCCCAGACTGATGGAGCCTGTGTGTTTTCCCTTCTGTGAACAGGACGGTGATTTTCCACACCAAAACCTTGGACCCCTCTCGGCCTGTGACCTTTGTGACCAACTCCAACTATGCAGAAGACCAGGGGGTGAGCCTAGGGGTCTCCATGCTGCTTCATCCCCCCTGCTTTGCCTGAGCATGAACTGCTGGGAAGAATCATGGCTAGCCATTCACTGTTCACGGAGAGCCTTAATTTTTTTTTTTTTTTTTTTTTTTTTTGTTTGAGATAGGGTTGCTCTGTCATAACTCACAGCAACCTCAACCTCTTGGGCTTAAGTGATCTCTTGCTCAGGCTGGTCTTGAACTCCTGAGCTCAAGCCATCCACCCGCCTTAGCCTCCCAGAGTGCTGGGATTATAGGCATGAGCCACCATGCCCAGCCCATGGAGTCTTCAGGTTAAAGATCACTGACCAACTGCATTCTTGCCAGGCAGTATGGCTTCTTAAATCCCAGAAGGCTGGACAAAGGGAGATGAGATTTGTTCTCAGTTTGGACTTGGCATTTTTTGCCTCGTTTTAATTCTATGTATCTCAATTTAATATCCTAAAATGGAAGATTTTTAAGGGAGCTTAAAGTTCATGTGGTTCACTGTTTCTCAAACTTGGCTGATTGTCTGAATCACCAAGGGGAGTTTTTTCACAGTACAGACCTCTGGATTCTGAGATTCTCATTTATTATTAAGTCCAGGATAGGACTCAACTAAAGTTTGTGAAAAGCTTCTCCGTGATTCCATTGATCAAGCAGCTTTGGGAACCACTTATGCAGCACCACAGATTAAGAATCAAAAGGATAGGTGCACCCAGCCGGCTGGGGCAGAGCTAGCTGCAGCCCAGGCCTTTCCTCTGCAGCCTGTGGCCTCCCTTACTGCCTCTGGGATCGCTGGCCTGGACACAGTAGCCCCCCACCGGAAGCTACATGTTAAGTTGCATGGAAGGGGTAAAATGTGAGAGCAACAAAATGCTCCTTCACTGGGAGAACTGAAGGGAGGATACTTAAGAAAAAAGAGTTATACAAAGAGAAGCCATCTGAAGACGGTAGATGAGAAACAGTATGCACAAGAAAACTTGTGCTTGCCATCATTTGAATGTAGATAGAGGTTTGTCAGCGTTTGCCATGCCTCAAGAACATCGCCCCCCAAGGATATATAAAATCTATGGAAAACACGAGGTACACTTGGATGTTCTTGGACCCCAAGTGCTATCTCTCCCCATTCCAGTCCCTTAGGTGACAGAGAAGGCTTTGGCTGGGCGCCCTGAGCCCTGTCTCCTTGGCAGAGGCCATACTCACCTGGTGGGATCTGTGCTTCATCAATAGCACGTCCCCCTGAGCCTTCTGCTTCCTTTTTCTGCCTACTCCTTCCTGCCACCACAGACTAAATGCTGGCTTTGGGGATTAGTGTACTTACTAGAAGTATATTCAGGTGACATTAGAAACTAGCCAGTTGGGCACAGAAGCCTTTGCTGCTCAGCGCTGAGCACTGCTTGGTTAAGCTCCAGGCAGTTCCGCCCTGTCATCTGTGGTGCCCTCCTCAGACGGAATCTTCCAGCCACTCTGCGTGCCGCCCCCAGCACTGCCTTGTGAACACTATGGGGAATCAAGACTTTTGGGGAGAGGCCTGTGTGGTGGCTCACGCTTGTAACACTAGCACTGTGGGACGCTAAGGCAGGTAGATCCCTTGGGCTCAGGAGTTGGAGACCAGCCTGAGTAAGAGTGAGAACCCATCGCTACTAAAGAATAGAAAAAACTAGCCTGGCCTTGTGGCGGGTGCCTGTAGCTCCAGGTACTCAGGCGGCTGAGGCAAGGGAAGCTCCTGAGCTCAAGAGTTTGAAGTTGCTGTGATCTGTGATGATACCTCAGCACTCCACCCAGGGCAAGCGAGTGAGACTGTCTCAAAAAAAAAAATTGTGAGGGAGGAGAGAAACTATTCATCCCTCAGGTGGGAACATTTCTCCAGGGCAGGGTAAGGGAAGCCCAGTGACAGGAGCACTATCTAGAGAAGAACAAAGCCAGCTGGGAAGAGCCGTGACATGTGCTGAAGGCTGTTCACCCAGCGGCGGCCTGATGCCATGTGTGGCCCTCAAAAGTTGCGGCATATCTGGGGTGTCAGCTCGGAATTACACACCGCCTCCATTTGGGTCATTTCCTGGCTATCTTTTCTATTTGTGAGCAGGACAATTTCAGGATCTAGATCTTTCCCTGCATCCCCTTCTTACCTTCTCTGTGGACGGGGCCCTATGAGTGTGCGTTCCATATAGTCTTCTGGCTCTCGTCCTAGGCTCCTTACGTGGACGTGATCTGTGTGAATAGTTACTTCTCTTGGTATCATGACTATGGGCACTTGGAGGTGATTCAGCTGCAGCTGAAGACCCAGTTTGAGAACTGGTATAGGACCTACCAGAAGCCAGTTATTCAGAGCGAGTATGGAGCAGAAGTGATCGCAGGGCTTCACCACGTAAGTGGCGCAGAACATCGTGGGTGTGTTTTTGCACTGTGGGGCAGCGATGTCTCTCATTCCCCTCAGGCTTTCCCTGCCCTCACATGCACTGCTGACCTCCCTTCTGTTCTTGGGGCTCGTCCCCCACACCCTCTCCATAGCCCCTGCCCCAGAGCCAGGCCTCTGCCCCTCTTGCTTTGTCCTCAGAGTCAGCCTCCTATCAACTGCCTGGGGCGTCTTCCTAAGAAATCCCAGCCAGGGAGTCCTGTCACTGATTCCCTCTGGCCCATAGGGACCCTCCTCATTGTTTGCTCTTCCTGCTCTTGCTCAGGCTGCTCCTCCTGCCTTCAGGGCCCATGTTAGAGCTACAATTACCGACTTGACTCCTGTTCAGTGTTGGCGCCTCCGCTTGGCTGTGCCCTCTGAGGGGAGGTTTGCCTTTAGCACCGGCTCAGCATTCCCGCTGTGCACTGTGCTCAGGCCTTTGGCTCTGTCCCTGGCCAGACTGGGATCCAGGAGGGAGAATGAATCCTACTTATTGTTGCTTCCCAGGCACTCATCAGTGCCTGATGCACATTGGGTGCTAAATAATATTTACTGAGGGAATGGGTGAAATTTGGGAACAAGTTTTAATCACTAGCTTTGTTGTCATTTTTGGTTCATTTCCTCACCAAAGATATGCTGCTTTGTCTTGGGGGGGATTTTTTTTTTTTTTTTTGTAGCGACAGAGTCTCACTTTATCACCCTCGGTAGAGTGCTGTGGCATCACACAGCTCACAGCAACCTCCAGTTCCTGGGCTTAGGCGATTCTCTTGCCTCAGCCTCCCCAGTAGCTGGGGCTACAAGCGCCTGCCACAACACCCAGCTATTTTTCTGTTTTTCTGTTTGGTGAGGCCGGGTTTAAACCTGCCACCTTCGGTATATGGGGCCGGCGCCCTCCTCAATGAGCCACGGGCGCCACCCGACATACATTTCTTATCATGCTTAATCCTTTGTATGCTGGGCAGCTGCCTGCAATGGACTACACTGTCATAGATCCCTTAAATTCATCTTGCTTACACAGAATGCCACTTCTATAAACTAGTAAAGTAGGAGAAGTATCCCATGGACGTGCCTATTTGCTGTCCCTCTTTGAAAAGGAAACCAACTCTGAAAGAGTCAGAACTGATAGAACCTTCGCAGTGATGGAAATGCTCTATATCTGTACCGTACAAAATGGGAGTCACCAGCCATATGTGACTACTGAGGACTTGAAATGTGACTCATATGACTGAATTGATTTGGTTAATTTTAAATATAGCCACATGTGACTAGTGGCCGTTGTATTAGACAATGTTGGTTCATTTCCATCAAAACAAAGTAAGAAAATCTACACCCTGCCCTGCCCTCAAATTCAACTTTGGAACTGGAACAAAATATGACTCAGTTGTGCAGTTTTTCAGTATTTTGCACTCAGTATTTTCAGTGCATCTCATGTGGCATGTTGGTCCTTCTTGTTGGAAAAGAAAAAGCCAGAAGGCTTTGTTCTCTCCTAAAATGAAATGTATCCAGAGCATCCAAGACTTGAGCCTCCAAAGAGTTCTCAGGAGGTGAAAACGGGGACTGTATGTCCCAGGAACATCTTCTCTTGTCATTATGTCATAGTACGTGACATGTGGGAACATGTTACTAAATATTAAGGAAGTCAGTAGATGTGGCCTTCAGCTTTTGTTGTACATGGCCTTCTTGTCACCTGACCTGAGGCCCTCGTCCCAGCTCCCTGCTGAGTGTCCCCTGGCTCCTCACACTACACTTAGAACTTAGAGCCTGTGAGGGCAGGGACACTTTGCCTGCCCGTCGGTCTCTTCACCTCCAGTGCCTGTCACAACCAGATACTGGATTATTTGCAGAACGGGTGAATGTGCTGAACAGCAGCTCCTTACCCACACCAGCTACAGAGGAATCTGAGGCAACTTAAATCTGAGTCACACTAGTGCTCAAATTATGCACAGGCAGCAACTTAAAACTCAAGGCAAAGACACGTTTTTACTTCTAGTATAGTTCAGCTTTTAGATGGAAAAGTAAGATAAAGCAAATATCAAATTATGTTTATAAATAAAGCAGTTACTAAATAAGGCTTAAAAAAACCTCTTTCTGTACTCTGGGTTACGTCATTCCCTGGCCGTCTGTACACCAGCATCAGCACGTCCAGCATTCACTACAGCCCACTCTGAGGACAGATATTTTGGTCATAATGAAGTGGATCTTTATTTTTATCTAACATTTACAGTTCTGCCAGTTCTGACTCTTAAATTCTCTTTGCCATGAATCCCAGGATCCACCTCTTATGTTCAGCGAAGAGTACCAGAAAAGTCTGCTGGAGCATTATCATTTGGTTCTGGATCAAAAACGCAAAGAATACGTGATCGGAGAGCTCATCTGGAATTTCGCCGACTTTATGACTAACCAGTGTAAGTGGCAGCTTGGCTTGCCGAATGTACCCCTTCTGACTTTTTCACGTTAGCTTTCCAGTTCTGAACATTTGCTTGGAAGAATATTGGAAAGAAAGGGAGGACAGGAGGAGAGCTGCCTTAATCAGTGTAGGGGGCATAGAGAATTTCCTCAGAAAAGCAAATGTGCCTGGGCAGCAACAAAGAAATCCTGTGCAGCTCCCCAAATCATTTTGTGGAATAAAGCAGGAGAGTCACTATCTTGCGGCAACTTACCTTTGTCTGTTTCACAACAGTATGAGGAAAACCTGGACCTCAGACAGGACTGACTTAGCAGATACTCATCATGGCAGAGTAGGGCACAAAGCTGAGAAGTTCAGGTGTTACAGTTGTTTTGTATTATTCACGCATAGAAAGCGGGTCTGGTGAATGCAGGCCAGTTTGAAAATGTCATGCGAGGGGGAGTGTTCAAGTCTTCAACGGAGAGAATGTAGAGGAGGAGTGATAAGTCCCAAGTTTCCCATTTTACCTGTACCTTTAGATTACTCATTTCTTGACTTCCATGAACTTAGGATGGAATTTTGGTGGGGTAGGGAAGGATACAGTAGTGGTGGGAATTATGATACATTACCAATGGGGAATGACAGGCCTTTGAATGGCTAAAGTTTTAACCAAAGTTAGAATGGAAAGGAGATGATTGAACAAGGTGAGAGGGAAAAGGTAAAGAGAAAAAATAAGAACACGAACCTCCACTCTGCTTGGCAAGTGAGATTAATGGATTTTGGAAATATCCTGTGTGACAGTTTTATGGGGCGGGGGGTGCACCAGCTTTGTGTGGTAGGAAATGAGCTGAGTCACCTTGGGCAAGTTCCCTAACCTTTTCCTAGGTGGGGGTAATGCCACCACTCATAAGTTGATGTAAGGATTCGTATGATCAACTCCTTGTCAATGCCTAGGATTTGTTGATAGGAGAAACTATCTTGCACCTTTCGGTGAGAAAGCTTTCCTTTCCATTTAACTGTCCATTTAGCCTCGGTCTCACCAGGGGAAGAGAGGTCACTGACACCTGTGTCTACTCCAGCCTCACCCTGGACTGACCACAGGTGGTGGGGGCAAGATGGAAGTTGGCCTGAGAGGACTTTGAACTTGGATAGTGAAAATAAAGCTGTATGTGACAGGCTGTTCTCATGGTGGTGTGTGTGTGGACTCTCAGGAAACTGCTGTTTCCACACCCAGGCCAGGTTCAGAGCCACTGGTCACAGACAGCTCCTGCAGAAACAGTGCCATGGTCCTGGGAGCCCAATGCTTGCACATCAGACCGGGTCATCTTTGATCGAGTATAGGAGATTGTCATTACTCCCATGTAGGCACCTTTGGTTTGGATCCTGGCTCCCACTGGGAGAGCTGTTTTTCAGAAAGCCCCAGGCCTTCTGAGGGCAGCTTTGTTTCCATCTCCCTCTCCCTCTCTGCCTATTTACTGGACAGCTGGATATCCATAATATTTTAAATGTTATTCTGGGCTCGGTGTCTGTGGCTCAAGCAGCTAAGGCGCCAGCCACATACACCTGAGCCTGTTGATTCGAATCCAGCCTGGGCCCGCCAAACAACAATGAAGGCTGCAACCAAAAAATAGTCAGGTGTTGGGGCGGGCGCCTGTTGTCCCAGCTACTTGGGAGGTGGAAGCAGGAGAATTGCTTGAGCCCAGGAGTCGGAGGTTGCTGTGAGCTGTGATGGCACGGCTCTCTACCCATGGTGACAGCTTGAGGCTCTGTCTCAAAAAAATAAATAAATAAAAATTAAAAAATATATATTATTCTGAAGTGAAAGATAAACTATTTTGGATTTTTTTTCCCCTCATGGACTAGAAATTAACACATCAGGAAGCTGAGGTGTTTTGGAAGAGCAGTGATACTTAAATGCTTCAATCCATAAATCCAAGCAGCCCTGTAAGAGGACATTTCTGTTAGAGCTCAGCTTGGCTCCAGTGTGATTCCAGTCAGGCCCATCAGGAGTCATCTTAACTTTCTGCCTTTTTTTTTTTTTTTAATTTTAGCACCACAGAGAGTACTGGGGAATAAAAAGGGGATCTTCACTCGACAGAGACAACCAAAAAGCGCAGCATTCCTCTTGCGAGAGAGATACTGGAAACTTGCCAATGAAACCAGCAATCACTACTCAGGAATGAAGTCTCAGTGTTTGGGAAATGGCCCATTTCCTTTTTAAAGCCAAAACTACCTCTCTATTGACACCACCTCTATCTGTCTCCCGCACCCACACCCACACCCCCACATAGGGGGAACCTTCTGGATTTCTGGACTATTCATGCAGACCAAAAGCCTTCTGGTCTGAATTTTATGGAAATCTGCTGGAAGGGAATGATAGAGGTGAAAATAAAGCTTTATGTGACAGGCTGTTCTCATGGTGGTGTGTGTGTGGACTCTCAGGAAACTGCTTCTTCAACACCCAGGCCATGTTCAGAGCCACTGGTCACAGACAGCTCCTGCAGAAACAGTGCCATGGTCCTGGGAGCCCAATGCTTGCACATCAGACCGGGTCATCTTTGATTGAGTATAGAAGATTGTCACCACTACTGCTCAACTCCACAAATGAGTTGGAAGTTCCACATGCACTAACAAACTTATATAGTGCTATCATGCCCTGATAGTTATCAAGGTCTATAGGCTATTTTCCACATAGTTAAGCTGATAAATAAGCATAAGAAAGGCAAGCTTTGATGAGTGTCTAAATTGGGAGCTCAAAGATAACCAGTTCTCCTAGGATATTGTTCCAAACTCAGCCATGGTCTAGTCTTGACAGAAATGGGCAGATGAGCTCAATGGCCTAGTAAGTGATGCCACTGAACATGACAAGACCATTTTAAACAGATTGCACCTGCAGACAAGTATCCCATGCCCTTATATCCCAAGACTGACTCCACCTCCCCCATCCCTCAGCAGGATCTTTTTTTTTTTTGAGACAGAGCCTCAAGCTATCCCCTTGGGTAGAGTGCCCTGGCATCAAAGCTCACAGCAACCTCCAACTCCTGGACTCAAGTCATTCTCCTGCCTCCACCTCCCAAGTAGCTGGGACTACAGGCACCCGCCACAACACCCGGCTATTTTTTGGTCGCAGGTGTCATTGGTGGGCCCAGGCTGCATTCGAACCTGCCAGCTCAGGTGTATGTGGCTGGCACCTTAGCTGCTTGAGCCACAGGTGCAGAGCCAAGCATGGTCTTTTCTTTAGGAATCTTTCTTCTTCTTTTTCCACAGATTCCATGAAGCCAAGGAAGTTGTTTTATTCTTAAGATTTGAGTATTCATCAATCCTGGTTTAAAGCTAATTGGAGAAATATCCCCTTTGGTGGCCTATCAAATGGAAGACAATGAACCAGTATAGTTCTTGATACAGAAATTGATTCACTTCTCGTGGTTTCCTGTGTCTCAAGACACACCCCATTTTAGCCTCCAGGTTCCATGAGAGGAAGAGTAAATATAATTTAGCCAAATTTTATGGTGTCATCATAGCTCACAGCAACCTCAAATTCCTGGGCTCAAGTGATCCTCTTGCCTCAGCCTCCTGAGTAGCTGGGACTATACAGGTGCACGGCAGCACACATAGTTAATTTTTTAAATCTTTTTTAGAGATGGGGGTCTTGTTCTTACTAAGGCTGGTCTTGAACTCCCGACCTCAAGCAATCCTCCTACCATAGCCTCCCAAAGTGCTAGGATTACAGGCACGATCCACCTTGCCTGGCCCAGACCTTTTTTTTTTATTTTTTTTTTTGAGACAGAGCCTCAAGCTGTCACCCTGGATAGAGTGCTGTGACATCACAGCTCACAGCAACCTCCAATTCCTGGGCTCAAGCAAGTCTCCTGCCTCCGCCTCCCAAGCAGCTGGGACTACAGGTGCCCGCCACAATGCCCGGACAGTTGTTTGGTTGCAGCCGTCATTGTTGTTTGGCGGGTCTGGGCTGGATTCGAACCCGCCAGCTCAGGTATACGTGACTGGCGCCTTA
Organism: Perodicticus potto; assembly: GCA_963574655.1. NCBI lineage: Eukaryota > Metazoa > Chordata > Mammalia > Primates > Lorisidae > Perodicticus > Perodicticus potto. Next base: position 17,690 of record CAUYRH010097386.1, read on the forward strand.
GCCCGTTGAGCCACAGGTGCCGAGCCGACCATTTTTAAAATATGAGTGTAGTCAATCAAATACTAAGGAATTCTAGATGTTCCATATTTCTTTTGTAACCACTGAACTCCAATCTTAGTTCTTTGACGTAATCAAATTTTGTGTTCCAGTTTAATGCCAAAGTATAATAGATAAAACTCTGGTCGATAAATATTTTGAAAAATTAAACATAACAAGACATGTGTTACAAATTGTGGGCAAGGTCCATTTGGTAGGTCCTAAACTTGTGGCACAGAACACATCTGTTCTATTGAGTAAAGTATGGCTAAGCTGTATTTCAGACAGCCTCATCTTTCTTGCAGATGTTAACCTTTTTAAAGGATTACCAGAATGGAGTATTCAAGGTAAGCTGAAGTAAAGCTATAGAAAAAACGGCAGACTGATAACATTCCATGTGTTCACAGAACTGCAAACAGTAAGGCTTTTTGTAGTCAATTTGTGACAATCACAGGCATCATAAACCCAAAGGAACTTTTAAGAAGTAGTGTCTCTAAAAAGTCTGTATTGTCTACAAATTACATATAATTTGAGAGACAAAGAACCAACCCAGTCTGCCTATAGAAATGATGTTTGTTACAGGATCCACTTGGAGAATTCTTTTATGAGGTTCCTACTGAGTCTAAGTCATGCCAGCTTGGTCTGAAATGTAACCCTGCAGTATAAGAACGATGGCAGCACAACTTCCACAGGTAACTTCTACATTTATTTTATACCAAAAAAGTTATGTGCAACAAATAAACATTCTTACATATTTACATTTGTTTTTATTTACCAGTTAGCAAAAGGGTGTCCTGAATCTCGGATAAAGAATACTTCTATCTATATTAAAGGGGAAATCTGCCCAGTTAACTCCCATTTTAAATGAATGTTTACTCTGGAGTTTAAAGCACTAGTAATAAATATTTCTGATGGACATACTATACAGATCATACACCTAATACTTAGGCCATGCTTAATACAGTTTCATAAGACATTTCACCTTTTGTGGGCTAATCTGTAGAAAAATGTTTAACCAAGCAGCCTGGATTCCGACCTCCTCCCCTCATTTTGGCT
>CAUYRH010097392.1:0-18650 GCA_963574655.1 Perodicticus potto
AATCACAGCTGTGTACATTAGTGCAATCAAGGGGTACAATGTGCTGGTTTCATATACAATCTGAAATGTTTTCATCAAACTGTTTAACATAGCCTTCATGGCATTTTCTTTTCTTTTTTTTCCCCAGAGTTAAGACAGAATTTATTTACAGAAAAGAATACAGAAAACACTAAAGCTCCTGGTAGAGAGAGAGAACTCAAGTGGGGAGAGAAAAGCTAGCTCCGTTTCTCCACCAGTCTTTCCCCATCTTCCCCTTTAGGCTTTTAGTCTCGGGGTATATATAGGTGTATGGGTTCCTTGGCCAGGAAACGAATGAACACAGTCCCTTTCGGCAGGGGCAAAGTGAATGGATGTATCAATGAACAAACACAGTCCCTTCCCCCGGGGCAAAGTGAATGAATGTATCAATGAATGGACAAAGTCCATTCATGGAATTGAGGCCTAGGAAATTCACATGAAATTGACCTAGGGATAGGAAATGGGGGTTCCACATTTAGTCCCAAGTGTAAAGTGAAGGAGACACCAAGGCACAGGTATCTCCTCGGCAGGTGTCGGGCCTTTTTGGCTATTGGAGCCTCCGGTGGGGGTTGGAGGTCCCCCTCCTTTCCTGTCATCCAGCCCGCTGGTTCTTCAGCTGGCTGTAGCACAGACACTGCCAAAGGGGGAGGCGGCAGGTCCGCCAGCTCCACTGACCTGGCTAGCATTGTCAATTTCAAAACTGCCTCTGTCTAAAAAGTGAAGGGAATTTGCTCTCTCCTGTACCCACTCAAAATTATTAACATCAAATTTTTTAAATAGTTAATAAATCGAAACACAGCTCTAAATATATCAATATCAACAGTGTGTTCAAATTTTCCTTGTACTTTTGACAGCAAATTTTCATAAAAAATATTCTGTACATTGATTCTTGTAAAATAATTATTATTGATTTGTATTATAAAAAGTTTCAATTTCAACATAAATTGCTCTCTCTATCTAGCTAAATCATAAATAACTTTTCCCTTTCCTTGGAGCTTGAAATTTAACTCATTCATATGCAGTATGGTATCAGTGAGAAAATGTAAATAAAACTGCCCTTTTTATCTTTGATAATTGAATGTTTGGCAAGCTTTCCTTTATTTTTCCCAAGAAAACCAGAATTAACAATGCAGTAAATCTGTGAAGCTCTTCTACAGCTCAACCAATGAACCTTGCCAAAGAATACAAGATCATTAAATTTATTGTCTTCTATTTCTTTCAACAGTTCTATAAACTGCTGATGATTAATAACATTGCACACATATTAAAGGATTTTAACAACTACATCATAACACCTTCCTAGAGTCTGGACCAACAAATTGAACACAAATCACAATTCTTTGTTTCATCGTATATATAATTTAAGGGAAGCAATCACCTATTTTAAAATTCCAATAAATTTGATTTTGACCTAACACCTTTGGAGCATCATCTATTATTATAAAAATTAGTATTTTTCAAATCTAGCTTTAACAATGTAAAAGACTTGAAAAATGCATATATGTTGAGTTGAATCTTAAGCCACAAATTCACAACATTTTCTCCATAAATGTGGAAGTCCTTTGAGACAAAATATACCTGAAGAACTAATTGGGTGGGGTCTCTTGTGTTGCATGAAATCCAGAGCTAAAGAAAAGTACTTGCTCTGTGAAAAACTTTATCACCTTTAATAAAACATGTGTATCCTAGATAAAAAAAAAAAACAAAAAAAGTACTGGCAATGTTTAGGCAATTGTTTGGTGACTTTGTTTCTTTAAATTCTTTGATTTTTATTCATAAAATCTTTTGCTTCTTATTATGAACGTATATTTTTGATCTTTAGCCTCCTAATTTTCTTTCTTTCTTTCTTTCTTTTTTTTTCACAGTTTCTGGCCAGGGCTAGGTTTGAACCCGCCACGTCCGGCATATTGGGTCGGCACCCTACTCCTGTGAGCCACAGGCACTGCACAGGCACCGCACAGGCCTCCTAATTTTCTAACACAATTTCCTTACCTAAAATAATAATTTCTTTGACCATTTCTACAGCTAAATTGTGTGTGCACGTGCACCCAAGCACATGTGCATGCATGCAAGAATCCAAGCACCTATATAAGTGGCTAAAGTTATAGCTCAGACTTGCATAAAAATTGTTTTAAAATATTTTACTGGACATTTAATTCTAATTTCAGGTGACTCCTCTCATCAATTTTTTTGGCTGTTTAAAGGAAACTTCTTATCAAAAGTAATGTGTATTTACTGAAAATGTCTCAATATTGGCCACTTTATTATCTTAAGAAAGAATTTTTAACATGAAAAATAGCTCTGGCTCGGCACCCGTAGCACAGTGGTTAAGGCGCCAGCCACATGCAACAAGGCTGGCGGGTTCAAACCCAGTCTGGACCAGTTAAACAACAATGACAACTGCAACAACAACAAAAAAATAGCTGGACCAACTTGTGGTAGGCACCTGTAGTCCCAGCTACTTGGGAGGCTGAGGCAAGAGAATCACATAAGCCCAGGAGTTTGAGGTTGCTGTGAGCTGTGATGCCACAGCACTCTACCGAGAGTGACATAATGACACTGTCTCAAAACAAAAAACAAAAAACTGTGAAAGTAATTCTTCTTAGTAAAGTATCTCAAGAATGGAAAAATAAATATGCAATGTACTCAATACTAAAATGAAACCAATATATAAACAATTACACGCTCATGTGAACAACAAAACACATATATAGTCTAGTACAGGGATGGGGGAAAAGGGAAAGTCACTGGGGGAGGACTATTGACAGAAGGAGGGGATGCATTTGGGGGGATCTCCCATCATGGGCACAACAAGAGAGTATACAGCACACCCCCTGGGTGAGGGGCTCTTTTACAACTGGAATTTTACCTTGGAAGTGAGAACAATATAATCTAAAAATTTGTATCTTCATATCAACTTGAAATTTTAAAAAAACTAACAACTGTAAAAGAAACTGAAGAAAAGATTTTTTTAATGTACAGATCATTTAGTTTGTCAAATTATTAAAAATCTTTTACTTTTCCCTAAATACCTAATTGTTCATTGTTCTTCTATTGATAGAATGCCCAAGTTCTTTTCAAAGCCTCAGTTCAGAATGTGTTTATGTTTATCCTTTCAGCTTAAACCCAGCTGTGCCTTTATAGTTCTTTGGACCTGTGCCCCTCCAACCAATAAAAGCTAAAAGTTTTTGTGCCTTTAAACAGCAATCTCAAAGAAAGCATAATATTCATTAGATATACTAATACATATACAAAATTTTAATAACATGAAATGATGCACTGCTTACAATAATGAAAAACTAGGCACAACTCAATAGTAGAGATTTGGTTAAATTTTGGCATGTCAACATAACAGAATACTCCTCAAACTTTAGAAATGATAAAGTAAATGAATATTTATTGGCATGGAAAGGTAGTTATAATGTAGTAAGTAAAATAGCAAATTCTACAATAATATGTACTATGTGAGTTCATTTATATTTTAAAATATGCGTATACAGTTTGTATTATGTTTCTGAATATATATCATATAATACATACTGTTAGATATAAAATTCTGACAGTATTTAACATGTTTCTTTTGGGGGGTACCATTGTAACTAGGTTACAATGTCTGCATTTGTTAGGTAGAGTCCCTCTTTTAACATGTCTCTTAACTCTAAATTGGACCCTTTAACCTGGATGTTTTTATTTTCTTCTTTTTGGTTTTCTGTACTTTATATAATAAAAGAGCATAGTTCATGTTTTTAAACATGTTTTAAAATATGTTTGTTTTTAGCTTTTTCTTTCAAAAAACAACATCTCTATAGCAGTTTTTACAACTGCCATGCCTGGCTATTTCGAATTCACTGGGACTCCTTTCTTGTTGGTAAATAATCTAACCATTTTCATACCTGAGTCCATCTAAGGAGTCGGTCCTTCACCCTCGCTGGCATTTTAAAATCACTAGACACAGGAGAATCACTTGAATTCAAGAATTTCAGACCAACCTGGGCAACATAGAAAGACCTTGTCTCTAAAAAAAGTTTTTTTCAAAGGTGGCACCTGTGGCTCAAAGGAATAGGGTGCTGGCCCCATATGCCAGAGGTAGCAGGTTCAAACCCAGCCCTGGCCAAAAACTGCAAAAAAAAACAATTTTTTTTTTTTTTTTGAGACAGAGCCTCAGTCTGTCACCCTGGATAGAGTGCTGTGGCATCACAGCTCACAGCAACCTCCAATTCCTGGGCTCAAGCGAGTCTCCTGCCTCCGCCTCCCAAGTGGCTGGGACTACAGGCGCCCACCACAACGCCCGGCCATTTTTTGGCTGCAGCCGTCATTGTTGTTTGGCAGGCCCAGACTGGATTTGAACCCGCCAGCTCAGGTGTACGTGGCTGGTGCCTTAGCCCATCGAGCCACAGGCGCCGAGCCAAAGAAAAAATAATTTTTTTAGTAAAAAGTAAAATCAGATAAAACAAAACAGGTCTAAAATTATTTAAGTGGATGTGTCCACAGTGTCATAACAACACTGCTCTGTGAATGACAGGTGACTTTGAGACTTAAAAGTATAGCAAGTCGTTTCTCAGCTCTCTGCCCTTCTCATGGGCCCAGCTTGGGCAGTCAAAGCAAAAAATGTTTAAAATGACTGAGTCTCCCAAATTCTCTGTAGGTTCCTGGCCTCCCAGAAACCCAAGCGATTTCCACTCTGGGGACCCACTCCTGCTGAGCCTCACAGTCCTTAGCCCCCCGGGGGCCTCCCCTCCTCTGGCTCTCGCTCTAACAGGCAGGACTGCAATCTTCCTTGCCTGGCAGCACTTGGTCTCACGACTGAAGTGAGTTTCTCAACCAAATGGCTCTGTTGACATCTTAGCCAAGGCCTCAGAAACTGGTCAATGAGGACATCTGTAGATAATAAAGGAAGCTATCATATCATTTGAGAAGAGGCTGACAGCCCTCAAGGAGGTCATGGACCAGTCCAAAAAGAAAAGGACATACATGTCTTAGGAACACTTAACTATAAACAAGCACAAAATGGCACAGAATAGACTGGACTTTCTCAGTGCTAAGGGAGATGAACGTGGGGCTGGATCAATACCAGAAGGCTTTAACTGAAGGCCCTGAAACCAGCTTTATGTTCACAAGTTTTTTACCTCGGGGAATTTCAGGGAAACCAGGATGTGCACCCCAAAGTCCCCATCATCTGGATACTGACTGTCAACTTCTCAGAGAAATAATAAATCTTCTGAGTTGAACCTCAGGAGGTCACTGCTAAATTGGAAATGCTCATCGAGAGGGTTAACATATTTGGCTATCTACCTTTAGCTATCACCAATTTTATTACTAAATGATTAGATTAAGTTGATCTGGCTAGAGCAGAGGGGGAGGAACCAGGCAGAAACATCGTGATGGAGAGGGGGTGAGCTGAGAACATGGGACGTGCTCAGGGAGAACAGCAAAAAGGCAGGAGGATGGCTGGGGACCCAGAGCAGGAGGAGAAGCCGAAAGACCAGCGATGCCTGGAGAACGGGGTCACCCATCGGTGGGCAAAGAGGAAAGGAGAGGAAAAGCATGCCCCAGCCTGCGGGAGGCATTGGGAGTTCACAGGGCACTCGCTCGCCACCCCAATTAAAGGCTTTCTGCTCCCTGCCTTGCCTTCCTGTGGTTTTCCCAGACAGAAGTGGCTTTGTTCCTGGTGAGCACCGGGGCCTGGAGGCAGCTGTGAGTGTGTGCACTTCCTGGTGGCAGCCTTTCTCCTCCGAATGCCTCGCCGGGACCTCTTGGTCCAGAGCCTTTTATCTCCCGTGTTTCATCTGATTCTCACTGAGTATATTCTGTAATTTGCTTTGTCAACTGCCGCTCCCAAGGAATCATTTCCTCTTGATCTTTCGTTCTTCAATCCCTTTTTTTGTTCTGTCTGAAACATAATTTTTAATTAATGTTTTAGCTCAAAATTTTACCAAAGTTCAAAAGTCAAATACTCTAAAAAATGTTTAATCACTAAAAAGAGAAGTTCCTTGGCCTTTCCCACCCCACCCAGATGCAACTGCAGTCATCTTTTTGATTTTTTTCCTCTAATTTATCTCAACTCTTTATACATAATATAAATATTCTGCTACCACTTGAGCCATCACTTTGGGACATTATCTATTGACTTCTCATGGCAGAGGAAGAGGATAGTAGCTCTTTGAAATACATTTCACCTTCCTCATCCTCCCAACTGGTTCCATCATAGTTTTGAGGTTAATCCATTTTAAGTATTTTATTGTTATGATTAAGTAATATTGTAGTCTACTACAGTAATACTGTAGCTACGATTATACCAGTATACTGTCATTAACTATATTCTTGTGAAATTGTCTTTCCTAGAGTTAATGATTACTTCATTTTTTTTTCATTTGCTTAGTTTAAAAATACAAACTGCTTCATGAAGCAGTGTGACCGTTCTGGACAAAGGCCAAGGTGATCTTCCTTTTCTCTCTTTAGCTGTGGTAGATGCACCACCAAAGTAAGTGCTTCCAAGCGACACTAAACCTTTTTTCTTTTTTTTGAAACAGAGTCTCATTCTATCCCCCTGGGTACAGTGCCATGACATCATGATAGCTCACAGTGACCTCAAACCCCTGGGCTTACGTGATGCACAGGTCTCGGCGTCCACCACAACGCCCGGCTAGTTTTTTCTATTTTTAGTAGAGACAGGGTCTCATTCCTGCTGAGGCAGGTCTAGAGCTTCTGAGCTGAAGCAATCCACCTGCCTCAGCCTACCAGAGTGCTAGTATTACAGATGTGAGCCACCACGCCCCGCCTGCTGTACTGAATTTTGATAGCTGTTTCTCTTTCATTAAAAACTCCATAAAGGAGGCTGGACAACTGCCGAGGAGACACCTGTGCCTTCATGTCTCCTTCACTTTACACTTAGGACTAAATGTGGAACCCCCATTTCCTATGCCTAGGTCAATTTCTTGTGAATTTCCTAGGCCTCAATTCCATGAATGGACTGTGTCCATTCATTGATGCACTCATTCACCTTGCCCCTGGCGGAAGGGCCTGTATTTATTCGTTTCCTGGCCAAGGAACCCATACACCTATATATACCCTGAGACTAAAGGCATAAAGGAGGAGACGGGGAAAGACTGGGAGAGAAACGGAGAGAGCTTCTCTCTCCCGATTTGAATTCTTCCCCTCTACCAGGAGCTTTAGTGTTTTCTGTATTCTTTTATGTAAATAAATTCTGTCTTACCACTGGGGGGTGGGGGGGGAAATAATGTAATGAAGAATAATAAAATACATGTATTTAAAAAAGAAAGAAAATTACTGCTCTATAGCCTCAAGCTCCTGGACTCAAGCAATCCTCCCGTCTCAGCCTCCCAAGTTACCTGGAATTACAGGCACATGCCACCAAACTCAGCTAACTTTGCTTATTAGTATTTATTAGTTAGTACTAGTATTATTATTATTTTTAGAGATGGGATCTTACTATGTTGCCTATTCTGGTCTCAAACTCCTGGACTCAAGTGATCCTCCCACCTTGGCCTCCCAAAGTGCTGGGATTTTAAATGTAAGCCACCGTGCCCAACCTATGTAATTAATTTTTAAAAGATACAAATTATATATTTTTATATGTATCACAAGTGTTTGACGCCTTGTGATATCGAAAAAAGGTACCATTTTAATAAAAAAGGAATAAAGGTAAGGAAGTCAAAACCCAGTTTTTCAGGAGGCATCTGTGGCTCAAGTGAGTAGGGCACCGGCCCCATATATCAAGGGTGGTGGGTTCAAACCTGGTCCCAGCCAAATTACAACAACAACAACAACGACAACAAAGAGAGACTCTGGGGATATATATATATATATTTATAGGGCAGCACCTGTGGCTCATAGGAGTAGGGCACCAGCCCCATGGCAGGTTCAAACCCAGCCCCAGCCAAAAACTGCAAAAAAAAAAACCCAGTTTTTCCACTCCAACTTTCAGCCCATCACGTAAACACGAATCCTTTTAATCTTAGGTATTACTACATTTTTGATCTCCTGTGATAAAAGTTGAAGCTCAAATTGGCTTAAGTAACAAAGAAAATAAATAAATAAATAAATGTTAAAGGCAAAGTTTTTTGGCTTTTTTTGTTTGTTTGTTTTTGAGACAGAGCCTCAAGCTGTCACCCTGGGCAGAGTGCCGTGGCATTACAGCTCACAGCCATCTCCAACTCCTGGGCTCAAGCGATTCTTCTGCCTCCACCTCTCAAGCAGCCGGGACTATAGGAACCCACCACAACGCCCAGCTGTTTTTTGGTTGCAGCCATCATTGTTGTTTGTTGGGCCCAGGCTGGATTTGAACCTGCCAGCTCAGGTGTATGTGGCTGGCGCCTTAGCCACTTGAGCCACAGGCGCCGAGCCTAAAGGCAAAGTTTTATAAACTTGGTGTCACAAACCAGACTTCGAATTTCATGGGTGGGCACATACTCACATCTGAAATCCCAGCACCTTGGGAGGTTCAGGAGAGAGGATCACTTGAAGCCAAGAGTTTGAGACACCAGCCTGGGCCACATAGCAAGACCCTATCCCAAAAATAAAATAATAATTTTAGACAACAAACTAAAATACATGGAATTCTTCTTAGACCTACCAACCTTCTAACAGCGTTTCAAACTATGCCTTTGGTGAGGTTGAAGGTTAACTCTTTAAGCATTTGTGCATGAGTGCTTTTATTGAATTAATGGCACATTTGTTTCAAGCATGAGTGCTTGTATTGAATTAATGGCACATTCATTTCCATTGAGGCAGAGGAGAATAAAAAAATAAATTTTAATATCCAAAATCAAGTTTATTAGCAGACGTACAGACATATGCATTCTAACACAGTTTTGCTGAATTCTAACATAATATGTAAAACCAGAATGGACTGAACATTTTAAATAAACACAGATTCAACAATCCTTTTGTCTGAATGAATGAATTCAAAACAATATCACATAGATGTTTTACATCTGATCCAGTCTGCATGCTGTAGCTCATCTAGAACATTTCTGATGTTCTCAATACAAACTTCTCCTCTGTGATGTTTTTTTGATGCAAGATTCCATACATTTTCAAACTCTTCATCAGAAAGCTTGACACCAATGTTACGTAATATCTCTGCAATCTAGAAAAAAGCATTTAAGTCAAATTGAGATTTACATGTCTTAAAATTTGGATTTGAAAATAATTTTATGGCTTGGCGCCCATAGCTCAGTGAATAGGGCACCGGCCACATACACCAAAGCTAGTGGGTTCGAGTATGGTTTGGAACTTTTAGAAAGACATGACCAGGGCAGTGCTGGTAGCTCAGTCAGCAAAAGCACCAGCCACATACACCTAGGGTGGCAGGTTTGAACCCAGCCCAGGTCTGCTAAGCAACAATGACAACTGCAACCAAAAAAAATAGCCAGGCGTTATGGTGGGTGCCTGTACTCCCAGCTACTTGGGAGGCTGAGGCAAGAGAATTGCTTAAACCCAAAGTTTGAGGCTGCTGTGAGCTCTGATGCCACGCACACTACTGAGGGTGACATAGTGAGACTCTGTCTCCAAGTAAATAAATAAATAGAATAAAAATAATTTTACCTCTGAAATAAAAATAATTTTATAAAACTATATATATATATATTTTTTTTTTTTTTTTTTTTGAGACAGAGTCTCAAGCTGTTGCTGTGGGTAGAGTGCCATAGGGTCACATCTCACAGCAACCTCCAGCTCCTGGGCTTAAGTGATTCTCTTACCTCAGCCTCCCAAGTAGCTGGGACTACAGGTGCTCACCACAATGCCCAGCTATTTTTTGGTTGCAGTTGTCATTGTTGTTTGGCAGGCCAGGGCTGGATTCAAAACCACCAGCTCCGGTATGTGTGGCCATCACCTTAGCCACTGAGCGACAGGCACCAAGCCTATAAAACTATATTTAATCCAAAAAAATGTGTGTCTCTGTGTATGCCTGTACATGTATAATCAGAAAATATTAAACTTTTAGTATGTTATGCTCAAGAAACTATACTAGCCAATATATAAAAATTGCTTTCAAATATAGCTGTTTCTGATCACTTTAAAGAAAGCAGCAAGAAAGTGAAAAGAGGCTTGGTGCCTGTGGCTCAAAGGGCTAAGGCGCCAGCCATGTACACCTGAGCTGACAGGTTCGAATCCAGCCTGGGCCCGCCAAACAACAATGACGGCTGCAACCGAAATACGACCGGGTGTTCTGGCGGGCGCCTGTAGTCCCAGCTACTTAGGAGGCAGAGGCAGGAGAATCGCTTGAGCCCAGGAATTGGAGGTTGCTGTAAGCTGTGATACCACGGCACTCTACCCAGGGTGACAGCTTGAGGCTCTGTCTCAAAAAAAAAAAAAAAAAAACAAAAGAAAAAAGAAAGGAAAGTAAGCACTACTGCGAAGAAAAGACAGAATAAATAGAGGGAAGAAAAGATATAAAAATAAAATTTTGAAAACAAATTAAGCATAAAAGAAGAAAAAAATTGAATTTAAAAGAAGTGGTGCTTACTATACAGGGGTAAAAAAGAGAAATGAAATGTTAGACAGTGAATAGGAAAGCCAAAGAAATACAGTATTTGCAGAATACATACATTAAACAGAATCTCAACAAAAATTAAAAGATACCCTAGAAATGATGTGCCCTTGTGAGAAATTAGCAGTATAAACAAATACAAATCAAATTCTGAAACTCAGAAGAGTAGAGCTGCTAGCAACTGCAAAACACCTCGATACCCCAGTGGTAGGTAAAGAAAGCCTTGGCAGGTCAACTCAGGAAGTGGTCTAATTCAATTCTGAGCATCCCAGACCTTCTTCCCTTCTTCCTTTCCCACTCCTCTGGAGGCATCCCTCCCCTAGATCAGCATTCATATCAGTAGCGTTAATGTTATTACTCCAACCTGGCTTTGAGTTCTTTTTATCTAGAAATGTGAGATAAAGGATGACTTCCTAATTAAAAGAATTTTTAGGCATCACAAAACAAGCTGGTGATTTTTGTTTCTTTTGGCAGTTCTATGTCACAGGCCCTTTCGAGTGATTGAGGGACGTGAAAGCAGAGTCTGGGGATATCTCTTCTCTGAATGCCGGGAAGGATACTGGATTTCTCCTTCAGGGCCAGTCAGCAGGCATCATCCTCTATCCCCTTCTTTTCTTCCCTGACTCAATAGAAATGAATTGTTGCAATGAATCTGCCATTAATTCACTTAGTATTTAGTAAGTTTTGTTTTTTGTTTTTTGGTTTTTTTGCAGTTTTTGGCAGGGGCCAGGCTCAAACCTGCCACCTCCAGTATATGGGGCCGGCGCCCTACTCCTTTGAGCCACAGGCGCTGCCCAGTATTTAATAAGTTTTGAAACCATCAACCCGTCATCTGATGTGCCAGAGGGCTTCGTAGGTCTCTTCCTATCATTTCTAGCTCTGGCTATGAAGATTCAGAAGAAGCAGGTGCTGCCGAATTATACACCTTACTTTGCATAAGCACAGATGCAAACAGGCTGGTCTGACTGAGCACAGCTATGGGTCCTTGGCCCTCAGCACCCCCAGTGTCTATTCTGACCTAGCTGGTTGCTTCTGCTCTATAACCCACCTAGGAATGGGATCATCAGGAATGTGGGAACCATGTTGTCTTACTTGAAAATATATATATATGTGTATATATATTTATTTATACTTACCTATTGTTTAGCAATGGGCAGAATACTTTAAATCAATGCTTGTCACAGATAATCTGAGACACATAAGAGCAGTAGACTCTTTTAGATATGTTAGATACATAAGAGCATTAGATACATTTTATAAATGTTCCCATTGTATGTTTTTTTAATTTATTTTTTTGAGATAAAGTCTCACTCTGTTGTCCAGGGATGAGTGCTGTGGTGTCAGCGTAATTTACAGCAACCTCACACTGCTGGGTTCAGCGATCCTCCTGCCTCGGGCTCCCAAGAAGCTGGGACTAGAGGTGTCTACAACATCAGGCTAAGATGAACATGTTTACAAATAAAAATGTTTTCAATATATCTGCTACTTAGGGTAGCAGAGTGAACCTCCTCATGCTTCTTTTTGATCCTGGAGGGCCAAGGCCATAAGGATATTTACACACAAAAAAGGGAGGGATTAATCTTTGCTCCTTTCCTCAACTAAAAATAGTCCTGAATGTTTTAGAGAAGATTTTTCAATATATGGGCCATAGTGAATACATAACATGAATGAAATACTTCCTATCACAGCATAATTTCTACTTTAAGAATTGTACTGTGGCTCGGCGCCTGTGGCTCAACAGGCTAAGGCGCCAGCCACGTACACCTGAGCTGGCGGGTTCGAATCCAGCCTGGGCCCGCCAAACAACAATGACGGCTGCAACCAAGAAATGGCCAGGCGTTGTGGCGGGCGCCTGTAGTCCCAGCTACTTGGGAGGCGGAGGAAAGAGACTCGTTTGAGCCTGGGAATTAGAGGTTGCTGTGAGCTGTGATGCCACGGCACTCTACCCAGGGTGACAGCTTGAGGCTCTGTCTCAAAAAAAATAAATAAATAAATAAATAAAAGAATTGTACTGTACCGAATGTCACAACCAAGTTAAACATTAGTCATCAAGAATCCTATATTTGGGGATTATGTACACATTTATATTGTAAAGAAGATCAGGTTTTGAAAAGCCATACTAGTCATTGATAAGTAAACATGTCCATCTTTGTATATTTACATGAGGTTTTTTTTTTTGCCAGAGCTGGGTTTGAACCCGCCACCTCCGGCATATGAGGCCGGCGCCCTACTCCTTTGAGCCACAGGCGCCGCCCCATGAGGTTTTTTTTTGAGACAGAGTCTTACTATGTGGCCCTCAATAGAGTACCTTGGCTTCACAGCTCATAACAACCTCAAACTCTTGGGCTTAAGCATTCTCTTGCCTCAGCCACCCACATAGCTGGGACTACAGGCACCCGCCACAACACCTGGCTATTTTTTTGTTGCCGCTGTCATTGTTGTTTAGCTAGCCCAGGCCAGGCTCAAACCCTCCAGCCTCGGTGCATGTGGCTGGCGCCATAACCACTGTGCTAGAGGCACCGAGCCTACATGAGGCTTTTTGAAATAACATGCTGTACCTCTTCTTTCGATCTGGTCTTGAAGAAGTCTCTTTCAAACACTCCTTTCTGGGCAAAGATTGTAGGATGTAGTAAGGAATAAGCATTACCCTCTTCACCATAGTTAGTTCTATCACTGATGCGACGAATTCGGGGCACAGGAATATCAGATCGAATGGTTGGAACACCACAGGTGGGGTAACCTAGGTAGGTCATTGATGAGGAAGGAAAACAGACATTGTAAAACTAAGCTGTGTAATACAGTAGCCACCTGCCCTATGCAGCTACAAGCACTTAGAAAGTGAAGAGTCTGAACTGCAGTGTAATCTAAATATAAAATCCAAAGATTTTAGTACAAATAAAGTTAATAATTTTATATTGATTCCTTATTTAAATAACAATGTTTTTACTATATACTACTGAAATCAATTTCACCTATTTCTTTTTTATGTAACTTTTTTAATGTACTAGAAAAGTTTTAAATACATAAATGACTCCAAATTTCTATTGGACAGCTAAAGGAAATAGAAAGATTTCATTACAATAGACTATAAAGCATATTTATAAAATTCACTTGAGAAAAACATGGAAATCCTTAATCATGCCCTAAGTTCAAGGAAGTAACCTTTTCAAAATAAAATAGTCTTTATAAATAACCAATATTCATCCTGTTCAATTTTGACAGTGGATATTATAGACTGAACTGTATCCTCTCAAAATTCTTATGTTGAAGTCCTAACCCCAGTATCTGAAAGTGGAACCTGTTTGAAAATGAGACCATTTCAGATGTAATGAATTACATTGAGGATATACTGGAGTATGGTGGGTCCCTAATCCAGGGGGGTTGGAGTCTTATAGAAAGGAGAAATTTAGACACATATATGTACACATGCTGCCATACGAAAAGGCAGAGCTCAGGCTAGGCCTGGTATCTCATGCCTGTGATCCCAGCATTTTGAAAGGTCATGCAGGAGGCTCACCTGAGGCCAGTAGTTCAACCACCCAGGGGGACATGGTAAGACCCTGTCTCCACAAAAATAAAACTTAAAAGATAACCAGGTATGGTGATGCATGCCTGTAGTCCTAGCTACTTAGGAGCCTGAGCCAGGAACATCACTTTAGCCCAGGAGTTCAAGGTTGTGGTGACCTTTGATTGTGCCACTGCATCCTGGCCTGGATGACAAAGTAAATCCCTGCCTCTTAAAAAAAAAAAAAAAAAAAAAAAAGACCGGGTAGGGTGGCTCATGCCTGTAATCCTAACACTCTGAGAGGCCAAGGCGGGTAGATTGCTTGAAATCAAGAGTTCAAAACCAGCCAGAGCAAGAGCAAGACCTCATCTCTACTAAAAATAGAAAAACTAGCCAGATGTGGTGGCACACGCTTGTAGTTCCAACTACTCAGGAGGCTGAGGCAAGAGGATCTCTTGGGCTCAAGACTTTGAGGTTTCTTTGAACTATGATGATGCCATGGCACTCTACTAAGAGCAGCACAGTGAAATTATATCTCAAAAAAGAAATTTCAGAAGGATGAGGTCAGGGTGATACATCAGAAGCCAAGTAGTGCCAAAGATTGTCATTAAACCATCTGAATCTAGGAGAGAGCCATAGACAGATTCTCCTTCACAAGCCATAAGGAGGAATAACCCTGATGACAAATGGCTCTCTAAGAACTATGAGACAGTAAAATCCTGCTACAACACCCAGTCTGTGGCACTTTATTACAGCAGCCTTAGAAAACTAATACATGAGGAACTGATATGTAGGGAAACTTTTTTGTAAAAGCTCTTTAAATATTTGAAGGCAGATATGTATGGAGCTAGGAATCACATGGCTTTAAAGTTTCCTAATATTTGCTAAAGTCTGAATGACTACAATGTATAACATTCAATGTTCTTATCTATAACGGTTTCTATGTCATTAACATAGAAAGAATCATTTTACTTGGGTCATCATTGGCAACAGTTCACTTCAGCCAACATTTGTATGTAATCCCCAATCTCAGGTGCTTAGAATACAAAATTAAATGAAAGATCCAAGGCTTCGGAGAATTTACAGTCTAGTGGACAGAGGCAAGGGACAATATAAGGATAGACCAACGACACTTCACTTCCAGGTTTGCTGATCCTTTTAAAATTCAACACATAATGTGACATACTCACAAGTAGAAGGAATGGCTCCCACAACTGCATTGATCTCAGAAGAACTTGTCTTATGATAGTTAGAAACTTTATCACTTGGTCTCAGAAGTGTCCGGACAATCTTTTCTGAGCTCCCTGCTTCTTTGAAGACAATATCTTCAGGTTTTATTAGGAGAGTTGGTTCCAATTCTTCAACGTGAGCCTCTGCAGGGTTTGCACAATCAGGTTTTTTACCTTTAAGAAAAAGAGAAAGAAAATAAAGGTATAGGAAGACATGCCTACTTGGTGCTTGAGGCTCTGCAACAAGATGAGTTCTCCCATTTAGTTTCTTCTTGCTAGTGGAAAATGAGCTGGTGTGAACCTTCCATAGATACCAACACCCAATTACAGAATGCCAAGTTCAGGCCAATGTAATATACCGGCAAATCTGAACATGGCTTAATGTTTCTTGTTGCCGCTCACTTTAGAAAAAAGCTTTCAAATTTGAGAGACAAAATATAAACACAGAAAACAATCTCTTCTTTTTTTTTAAAATCGGAACTTACTTGCATATTTAACTTAAAGAATTGTTCATAGCACTGTCCTAGGGACAAATTGAAGACTTATTTGAAGGTGAAAATTCCACACACACTTGCTGGTGGGGGGCAGGGGGAGCATGTATTACAAAATCCAGAGAGGTGATGAGAACTCACTGTAAGCTCAGGAACCAGTTATATAACAACCCCTCTAAAAGTCAGTGTATAAAAGAAAACCCTGAGATAGAAATGAAACTGTGAGACTGTTCTTTTTGTAGATTTGCTTTGCTGAGTCAATTAGGAAATTTAGGAGACAATTCCTGAGAGAGGATTTTCAACCATCTAGCTACTCCAGAAATACCACTAGAGGGTGCTGTGGTGTTTCACTCTTCAGAAGACCTCTAAAGGTTCGGGGTAAACCCAGGCAAGAGTAACCAAGGCAAGTGCTGCCCCAGTTTGACAGAAGGCTGGGAACTGTGTCAAACCAGAAAGGACATGCCTTCTAAAGTAATCAGCCTCTTCCTCACTCAGTTCCTGGCAGTTTTTGCCATGAAAGTGCTCCAGCTCAGACTTCCAAATCCTCTAATCCCACCCTACACCCCAAAGTGGAAATCTGGACAAAGTTTGAAAACTAGTTTCTCAGAAAATTGAAAGAGTACTTACCCCTTTTCCTCCAAAAGTCAGTAGTAAGATAGAATTTGATATAAGAAAGTTCCTGGCAAAACATTCTTGGGCCTCTGTTAGACCTACTAGCCACTAATTGCAGTTTCTACTCTAAAATCTTAGAAGATTAAAAATCCTCAAGAACTCCATTGAAAATGGCTGTTAAAGGCTCGGTGCCTGTAGCTCAGTGGCTAGGGCGCCAGCCACATACACCAGAGCAGGTGGGTTCGAACCAGGCCCAGGCCTGCCAAACAGCAATAACAACAACAACAAGAAAATAGCCAGGCATTGTGGCAAGTGCCTGAGTCCCAGCTACTTGGAAGGCTGAAGCAAGAGAATTGCTTAAGTAAGCCCAAGAGTTTGAGGTTGCTGTGAGCTGTGATGCCACGGCACTGTACCAAGGGCAACATAGTGAAACTCTGTCTCAAATAAAAAAATAAATAAGAAAATGGCTGATAAAGTAGGGATCCAAAAACAAGGAACTATCTGATTTTAAAATAGGCTACTGCTCCCCCACATACACACCCCTACTACTTCACAAATTGTGCCAAAAAGGAAAAATCTCTGTCATCTCATCTTTGTTTCTGAGAGGGTTGGGGTAGAGTTGTTTTCTATAAAAATCTTCACTGGGTAGAGAAGATTCTAATGCTTTCTTAGTGGATAGAATAGAAAAGCTGTCCCAGACTTGCTGGATAAGGTTTAACATCACCAAGTAAAGACCACAGTGTGGTTTGGAACTTTTATTTATTTATTTTATTTATTTATTTATTTTGTTTTTTTTGAGACAGAGCCTCAAGCCATCACCCTGGATAGAGTGCTGTGGCATCACAGCTTACAGCAACCTCCAATTCCTGGGCTCAAGCGAATCTCCTGCCTCCACCTCCCAAGTAGCTGGAACTACAGGTGCCTGCCACAATGCCCAGCCATTTTTTGGTTGCAGCCATCATTGTTGTTTGGCGGGCCCAGGCTGGATTCGAACCCACCAGCTCAGGTGTACGTGGCCGGCGCCTTAGCCCGTTGAGCCATAGGCGCCGATCCTGGTTTGGAACTTTTAGAAAGACATGACCATGGCGGTGCTGGTAGCTCAGTCAGTAAGAGCACCAGCCACATACACCTAGGTGGCCGGTTTGAACCCAGCCCGGGTCTGCTAAGCAACGACGACGACTGCAACCAAAAAAAATAGCCAGGCATTGTGGCGGGTGCCTGTAGTCCCAGCTACTTGGGAGGCTGAGGCAAGAGAATCACTTAAGCCCAAGAGTTGGAGGTTGTTGTGAGCTATGATGCCATAGCACTCTACCGAGGGCATAGTGAGATTCTGCCTCAAAAAAAAAAAAAAAAAAGAAAGGCATAACCCAGAAATAAAAGTAAAAGCAGTACTATCTTCCCTTTATAGAGGAGAAACATTCCAAGAGGAAATAAAAAAAATGTAAACAATCTTTTTTAAAAAGTGATCCTCAAATAATCAAGGTACAAAAATTAAAGCAAATAAGGTATCATTATATACCACTTAAATTACAAGGATGTTTGAAGTAACACCCAATGGTAGCCAAGGTTGGAATAAAACCTTCTCATAGCTTGGTTGATAAAATCGCACACTGGTACAATCATTTAGAAAAGAAAATGAAAAATAGTTACTTCTAGAACAATAATAACATTCATATTAAGTGAGATATAATTAAAAACAAAATTCTTTGTGAGAGATGACAATCACTACAGCATTACCCACACTACCTTAAAAATATTTGGAAACAGGCTCGGTGCCTGTGGCTCAAACAGCTAAGGCACCAGCCACATACACCTGAGCTGGCAGGTTCAAATCTAGCCTGGGCCCGCCAAACAACAATGATGGCTGCAACCAAAAAATAGCCAGGGGTTGTGGCAGGCGCCTGTGGTCCCAACTACTTGGGAGGCTGAGGCAAGAGAACTGCTTAAGCCCAGAAGTTGGAGGTTGCAGTGAGTCATGATGCCACGGCACTGTACCCAGGACAACAGCTTAAGGCTCTGTCTCAAAAAAAAAAAAAAAAAACAACCTGGAAACAATCTAAACTTCAAAGAGTGAAGAAACGGTTTAGTAAATCATAAGATATTAGTACGGGAGAACTGAAAATGCAGTTCATAGGAACCATAAAATTTATCTCTTCATTCCTTAGAAATCTGAAAGCCAAATTTTAAAAAAACAAATAAAAATAAGTTGTTATTTTAAACATGCTTATAATACAGACATACACACATACGTATATCTGCATATCTATATGTGGTAAATATAT
>CAUYRH010097394.1:0-29713 GCA_963574655.1 Perodicticus potto
CCTGTAGTCCCAGCTACTTGGGAGGCAGAGGCAAGAGACTCGCTTGAGCCCAGGAATTGGAGGTTGCTATGAGCTGTGATGCCACGGCACTCTATCCAGGATGACAGCTTGAGGCTCTGCCTCAAAAAAAAAAAAAATTTTTTTGTGGTAATGGTTTCACAGTTCTGAATATGAACTATTTAATTACACAGTTTAGATGTGTATTGCATTATATGAGAATTATATCTCAATAAAGCTGTTACCAAAAAAGAATCATGATAAACACTGAGGAAAAAAAGGTTCATTTTAGATCAGTCATCCTTGGTTACATCTAAATGCTTCTGACCTGCAGCAGAGAGTCCTGATAAACACTGAATGAGATTACCAATTTAAAAGCACTCTGAAAAATTTAACAATAACCAATGAAATACATTAATAGCAAATGGTAAAATTATAATTGGTGAAATAAAGACATGGAATTAATGGAGACACTGTACCCATGATTGGCAAGGCTAAAATATAAGAAAGATGATATTTTTTAGTTAATTTATAGATTTAAGGCAATATCAATTAAGAATTCTGTAGGATATTTTATAGACAATGGCAAATGTATAGGGGAATTCATCTGGAAGAATAAGAAGACAAAAATGTCAAAATATATTGTGTAATGATGATAGGTAGCGTCTCAGATTTTAAACTTTATTACTAAGCCATACTTGGTAAAAAGATTATTTGTCATCGGGTTAAAAACAAAGATTGATCAGTCAAGTAGCATGTGTTACAGAAAGGAGACCAAACTCTCATAAAAACTTCTCTGGTAAGCTAGAACACACACACAAGTAAAGAGAGCACTAACAAATACTGAGAAAAGTTTATCAGTAAGAAAAAATGTGAATTTGAATCTGTAACTCAAATCATATGTCTCAATAAATTCAAGATGGCTCAAAAGTTAAACATAAAATTCTAAGCCTGGAAATGAGAAAAAAAAAAAACATAATAGTATTATTTACCTAGTGATTGTAATCACTGAAAAAATGAGGTGTCATCAAACCCAGAATGATGTGCTCAGAACAAGGACTATGTCTTCAAATATATGACTAAAAATCTTTTACACATTGTGCTGTGGTAAAATGGAGACAAAAAATGGAAAATACACTCAATGAGAAGAATTTTTAAAACACTTTAGTCAAAATAGCATATTAAGAAATAATAAAATAGAAGATCAATGTATAAAGCTCACTTGATAACATTCTCTTGGCCAAAGAGAGTGGCTAGCATGTACAGTAAGGAATGCATTCAGTATGTAACCACTTACCAAAACACATAACTTTAACAAAATACAAATCAGAACACAAAGTTTACCTCAGCCTGGTAGGTATGTACGTAATAAAGACCACTGCTTGGAAATTGATCCCCGTGTAAATTGCTGCTGGTATTGTGCATTTCTGGAGCATACTATGACAATGTATAACTGGTCTTTGCTTAGGTAATTCCATTTGAAGAAATGTACTTCCAAGATGTAATCCACAATAAATGAAAATCAACTATGCAAAAATTTCTATTGCATTTTTGTGTAAGTATTCATCTATTGTATCTGTAAATCACCGTATTGCATGCTTAGAGGATTCAATTATGTGTAAGACTCAATTCCTGCCCTCAAGGAACCTACAATATAATAGGAAAGGCAACTAGATTCCATTTATAACGTCTGCTTTCATGGAAATTAAGACAAAGAGCCACAGGATGAAAGAAGAAGTACTGCTTTCATTCCAGGGCAGTAGAGCAGGATGGGAACACGAAAAAGGTTTCCTAGAGAAGATAGGTAGCCTTGAACAGGGGCCTTGAAAGGTGAGTAGAGTTTGATGGAGGATGTGAGTAGTTAACAGAGGAAAGGGAATTCCATGAAAAATTGCAAATACCCAATAACTGGGGATAGCTAAGTACACTTTTGGATATTAACAGGCTAGATGGCTATGTAATCACTAGAACATCCAAAAGAAATATGTTTGTGAAATTACCTCAAGCCAAATAAAACCATGACTGTACCTTAAAAAGGTCAGACAGGCACTGAGAGTGCTGGATCACCACACTGTTTGATTCTGTAAGGTTGCTCAAGTACCATAATTTTAAAAAGTCAACAACGCTATATAAAGGTGAGTGCTAAGTCAAACTTATAAGCATTTGCTCTGATCCTTCTCTGGGATTAAACTTTCAGGGTCAGGAGGGCTGTGAGCATTGCGTTCCTGCAGTGTTTTCAAGAAAGTAAGAACGGCAAGTTGTTCTGTGATTACTGCAGGGGGCTAGATTTTTGTGCTTCTCCTGCTCTCATATCACCTATGAACACAAGTCATCTGCTCAAGGAGCTGTTCCCCTGCCCCTGCCTCAATCTCACCCCCGCCACCGCCTTCAACCTTTATCCCCCTTACACCCTAGCTACTAAATCATCTTCTATTTCAGCAAAACAATCACTATGCCTAGTCTCCAAAATCCCTGAGTAATGGGACAGGAGTTAGGAGGACTCAGAACATCTGTCTTGTTTTACTAAATCTACTGACAGGGAAGAAGAAAAGCACCCAGGATTGGAAACCTTAGTTTATGTAAGCTTGGAATTCATCAGCTCTGATTTCTGCCTGCTACATTCTTACCCAAATTTATTGTGTGTTCCCTCTGCAGACATAAAGTAGAAATGTGAAAAGCAATTTAGAGTTACTCAAAGAAAAACTGGTCTCCCTACCTGAAGTTTTTCAAGTTGTAGGCCCCAGGCAGACATGTCAAAATAGATCAATTTTTATTGCATAGCCAAAACCTGTGTCTCTTAGTGAAAGGGTCCACCCCACTGTCCACTCTCCCTCCACTCTGTGAGATTTCAACAAAATGCACAAGGCTCCTCATCTACAATGTCTTTTTTTTTTTTTTTTAAGGAGACCTTCAGCATTTCACCCATCTCCCTCACTTGTTTCTTCTGGACAGACTGAGGAGCTTAGCTTCTTGTACTTCTTTCCATGTAAGTGAACACTCGTGAGCCAACTGTGAGGTGTTAAAAAACAACACACACCATATAAAACAGAATCATCCTCCTCCCCTGAGGGATTCTGAAGCTAATTGAAAGGCTACTATGTAAATAGGGTCTCTTTCCGTAATTATATCTTATGTTTGTGCAAATGTTTTTTAAAAACTCCTTCCATTAGTACTTTTTTTTTTTTTTTTTGCAGTTTTTGGCCAGAGGCTGGGTTTGAACCCTCCACCTCCAGTATATGGGTCTGGTGCCCTACTCCTTTGAGCCAAAGGCACTGCCCCCATCAGTACTTTTTTCTTCCAAATGCCGTTCAACTCCATTACAACAAAATAGAAATATGAATAACTCAAGCTAAAATATTTTTGAGGCAAAATAGCCAAATGAAGATATTTGGGCAGTGGAGGAAGCAGTAAAGCAAATGAATGTCACTATTTGTCTCCCCATATGTACTCTTCCTCCAAGTTAGTCTGATCACTTGAATGAAGTGTACCATTGTCTATCTAGTCAGAAACAGTGAGTCTTCCTTAATATCTTCACATCTACTTCTTTGACACTTCTTCCCTCACCCAAATGTAAATGAGTCCTTCTCACTCTTACCTTTGAAATTCTCTTGCTTTTGGTGAATTCTTTCTACCTGCTCTAATAGGACATAATCCTTCCTTACTTGGACTAGTACACCGAACCTGTTAACTACTCTCCATTGGGTTTTTCTTACACTCCTAAACTCAATTTATTAGGTTTAGTTAGCTGATCTTTTTAAGTGAAAACCAGAGTATGTATTGAAAATTAAAATTTTATGTACTATATTTATGTATCTCGCTTGTATACCTTTTTACACTTGAGTTACGAATCTCATTTTTATTTTATAATTTGCTACATATCTATTTGTATTTTCCCCACAAATGCCATTGGATGTTATGATGACAAATATGATTTTTGATATGATATTTATTTTGATAATAAAATAAGTAAGATTAATTTCTTCAATAAATGTTTACCAAGGATCTATTATGTTTTAGACACTAGGGATGCGGAGTGAATAAGACAGACACTGTCCCTATTCTCATAAGCATGTATACTAGTAGACAGAGATGATTATAAACAAACATAGAAATATATCATACATGATATGATGGCAGTGCTATAATAAATATGCTAAATATCGTGGTGAAAATAAATAAGGGTTTCTAGTTACAGAGAGTGGGTCAGGTGCTTACCTTTGTCTGTAAATTACATAAAAGAACTATTTTAGAGGCATAAACCCATGAGGAAAAAGAAAAGCAAGAAGGAGTATGAGAGAGCAACATTTTAGGAATAGGAAAGCAAAGGAGCAAATGGTAACTGATTAGCTGACCTAAGAAGCCAGAGTACTAAATCAGGATGAGGAAAGAAGGAACACAATTTACACTGACAAACTCCCCCAAAGGCTCAGCAATTGTCAGCATCGGGTACCTCTGGCTGTGAGGGTAAAAGTGAAGCTAAAAACAGGCATTCGTTGAAAGATGGCTTATGAACCAATCGGCCCTCAAATCCCCTCCTTCATTCGGCACAGCTGGTAATTCCCTTACATAATTTCCTCTCACAGAACAGTAGAGATTTATTCTCTGATAATTAAAATAGGAAGTGTTTGGACTGGATGTCTCGTACAAAACTGAGTGTGAGATTAAGTGAGAGTCTAGCTATATGCTGCATGTTGAGACTACCACCCCTCCTATCTTACTTGGCTCCCCAAAGCTTGCAGCCTCGTCCTTAAGATCTTTGAACAGCTAACTCTCATCATTTAGCTCTTAGCTTATTTATCACTCCCTTAAAGAATAATTCTCAAATCAGCTTGTCTGAAGTAGTCACTGACTTTGCAATTCTCTGTTCTATTTTATCCACAGCAGTTATTACCAGCTAAAATTATATTTTTTATATTCATTTGCCTATACATTTATCGTCTGTCTTCCTCCACTAGAATGCAAGCAAGCACTGTAAGGGCAACAAATGAATTTATTCTTCTTATTTATCATTGTATCTCAGCATCTAGAACCATTTAGAACAGATCCCTGAAGACTGTAGACATTCAGTAAATATTGGCTTAATCAATCTATTAATGAATTATCCACCAAGAGTACGCAGTTTTCAAAGAACATAGTAACAGAATTGGGGTGCAGGATACACATGGCGATGTGTGGCCTTATGGTAGGGAATTCAAAATGCAGCCCATTGGTGAGGAGAAAGGGATAAACAAGCTCACTATAGTCACCCAAAAAACAAACCAATGGTTTAGAATTCTGTTATAATGTACTTCACTTTCTTTGTTCCATGACTGAACAACATCAAAGAAAGTAATAATTAATGAGGAAGCAATACATGAATGGAGAGAAATGGAATGTGTGTGTGCTGAAGGGGAGTGGTTGATACAGAGGAAGGTACTCACACCCAATTCTTCACTGTATAGAATAAATAACTTGGATTGCTCCTGCAAAAGACACCTTGAAGAAACAGGCTCTCCTGGATCCCTAAGAATATAAACTTAGATTCATGATAGTGCATTGTAGGCCCTACCTAGGAAATAGTAATTGTCTGTGTCTACTTAATTGAGTTGCCATAACAAAAATCACATTTGGGTGCCTTAAACACCCAAAATTTATTTTTTCACAGTTCTGGAATCTGGAAGTACAAAATCAGGTTGCTATCATTGTTGGTTTCTGGTGAATCATGGCCTTGGTTCCTGGCTTCCAGCTGATTCCCTTCTCACAGTGCCTTCACTTGGTGAGGGAAGAGAAGACTCTCTCATGCCTCTTCATTTAGGTGTGAGGGCACTAATCTCAGCATGCGGTCCCCAGCGAACATTATGAAGTCATCTGAACCTAACTATTTCCCAAAGCCAAATACTATCACATAGGGTGTTGGGGCTTCAAACTATGAATTTTGGGAGAGCACAGCTTAGTCCACAGCGGTAATGAAACTGATATAGGAAAGAGGAAGGATTATTAGGATCTATGGTTGACTGAATAGAGCTCATAATTACATTTTCTTCTCGATTTGCCTATCTGTTGAGTTCACTGAAGGACCCCTCCTTTCCCAATTTTCCAACTCTCAACATTTCCTTCTTCATCCTACTATCCTCCCAAATGCCTATGTGATATAGTCATGTTTTTAAAGTCATCCAAAGAGATCAAGTTCCATAGCCAGGGTAGGATTTTCTTTAACAGGTAAAAAATCTAATACTCATAGAGGGGAAGTACTGTGTTCAAAGACACACTGAAAATAAGATTTGAAGCCAGACTTGATACAGAGCTCTTGTCTTTTAACAGAAAAGTTTTTCCCTCTGAGAATCTGGCTACTGTCCTAATAGACCCAGGCCTTAGGTTGGTTCCGAGGAATTCAACATAGGTTTAGATGCTGCTAAAATGCTGGGTCAGTGTGACCCTCCGTCTTCACTGTTCATTTCCATCTCTCTGGACACTTTATCCAAGTAACTAAAAATCAGGAAGACCCCCTTCTCTACCAACCTCCAAACCTCATTAGGAAAGTGGTACACTGTATACTTGTTCCCTTGGCACTTCAGGTGGCAAAATGTTATCCTTTCCCAGGCCAATTAAAAGCTTGCAAACACTTTGTTCCCATGCGAGCTGTCTTTAAGGGCAGTGTGCTCCCTAACTCCCACATAACTATAAATATTACTTAACATAGACCGATAAGTCTATATCACAATTGAAAACATCAAGATTACTACTGAGATTGAAATATTGACTAGGAAAGAGCCCCAAAGATCTGATTATAACAAAGTTATAAACTCAAGTCTTCCAGAAAGCCTTTTATGATAAGAAACCTAGTCAATTCAGACTACTAAATTGCTCTACTTTGCATTCTATTATTCATTCTTTTTGAGTTGCTTTGAAGTCACCATTTTGGGGTGCAGTATTGTCACGTTCACATATGGGCTCTCCCTAATGAACTTGTGTGTTCCGTAGAGCTGCTTCTGAGTATGGTCTTGACTACCTATACTTTATTTATTCTGCCTTTCTTTCACTGATACAAAAATCAGAAGTTGTGAGGAAGCATAAGAGCTAGGGATTGACAAAATATGGCCTGAAATATAGCATACTGAATTGTAAAATATGATGATTCTCTGCAACACCGGGATCTAAATGGCTTAACTTTGACATCCTTCAACTGTCTCCCTATGCCCTGGTGTCTCTATCATGTAGCTGCCAACAAAACCTTGATAAAGTTGATTACCAAGGAGAGACCTGAGAATGAAAAACAGTGATTCTTCTCAAGGTCATTCACATGTGGAAAATCTTCTCTGAGGGACGGCAAGCAATAAACCTGATGCCTGGGATTGGATGGACCAGGGTTGCTATAGGTACTCTGACCCTTGCCCTCCTATTCCTCCCAGTGTTTTCTTTGATTGATGTTAAAGCTGCATGTGGTAAAGAAGGAGACAAAGGTAAGAAGGGGCACCACTGGATCTCTTGCTTCCCTCTGCCAACTGGGTGAGAGTTGGAGAGAGGAGGATACCTATGGGCTGTTTCTCTTGTTTCATTTCCTTTTCCCTAATCCTGAAGAAGAGCTTCACTACTGCTTCCTTCTCCAGTTAATGAAGCAATGAACAGATAGCTGGTGGCCCACCTCCGAGAGGTTACCAGTGAGGGTATGCAGAAGACATTGGCTCCAATTTAGTTGATGAGCTAAGAACTATTTGTAGAGTTTTTCACAAACTTTTATTGAACAGATTATTTAAAGCTGTTTTATCTTTTCCTTCCCTGTCTCCTGTTTCCTCATCATAAACAGGAGCCTACCTCCACCACCACTTCCAGGTGACCCCTCTTAGCTAACACAATCATCTGTAATAAGACCCCTACCCACACATGCAGCATAAGCAAACCGATTAGGCAGAATGGAATTTTATTTTTGCGAACTCTCTTTAAGCAAGAAATTGGGAAACTTCAGAAATTATACATCAAACAAAGCCAAATCCACTGTGTTAACAGAAAAGCAATTGTACTTTTCTAATATCCACCTTCTAGTCATATATGATCATGTTTCCACCACAATATGCAAAAATATGCCTGATTAGAAATCACAGAATTGTTTAATGTCAGGGTGGGAAGGGGGTTGTGTAGCGATAATTTAATCTAACCTTAATCTAATGAGGGGTCATTTTAAAAAGGATGAAACTAATACCTAGAGAGAGGACTTTACAAGTTAGTCGGGTAGTGGAGAATAGAAGTGAGACTAAAATCAGGGGCATGTTCATGATCCTCTGTGCGTCAAACAAACAAACACACATACAACTAAGAACTTAACTTCTAAATGAGGAAACATCAATCTTTTCAAAGCAAAAATGATCCCATTCATCATGTCTGAATATCCCTGTTCTTTTCTGTACTGCTTTGCTGCTTATTGTCAATTCCCGAGACACTTCTCTCCTCCTGTCTCTGAACAGCTCCCACGAATGAGCAATTCCTAAATGCATTTGCTATGACGTATGCAAAGGCAGCCATTCAGAGAAAAGGTCAGTGTCAGTGTCCTCTGTTTCCAAATATGTCTCTTTAAAAAAATCCGGCATTACAATACTGAATACCAATTGCCTGAAGACTTAATCTCCTCTAAGAAAGTCCAAGTTCTGCTGAAGAAATGGAAAATCCAATGAAAGTGGTAATGTAATTTACCAAGCTGAAAAAAGAACACAAAGGGGGCATGAAGAGACACCATTTTTCTAACTGGCCTAGGGAATTGAGCTGACGGATCTGCAAGAGCCAGACAGGACCCCTCATTCCTCCGCCTTTATACTCAGCCATTTCTCTGGTGCTATAGAAAGTGGCCTAGGTCTCAGACATGCTTTCTGGTCACTAGAAATAAGGAGTCTGGTCTCTAGGGAGCCTCAGAACAGAGAAGTGGAGCAACAAAGGGAAAAAAGCAATGATTTACAGACATTTTGCTTTGTATTTCTGATGATAGTCCTTTCCTGGTACCTGTCAGTCTGCTGTGAACTCCGTATGTTCCAGAACACAAAATCTACTTGCTGTTTTTCTTAGATGCTTGCAGACATCATTAATCATATGGTATACACAAAGGCTTCCATATCAAAAGCACATCTTGCTGGCCTCGCCTTCCACCACTCTCTGAAGTGCTACAGCATACTCTGTGTTCCTATACACATCTTCTTCTTTGAGGCCTCAACCTTTCTGCACCTGTATCTTTACAAATGGTGTTTTGAATTCCAGAATGCCCCCATCTCCCTTTGCATCTCTCAAGCCTCAGTTCAAAAGTCACTTTCTCGGCTGGGCGCAGGGGCTCACGCCTGTAATCCTAGCACTCTGGGAAGCTGAGGCAGGTGGATTGCTTGAGCTCACGAGTTCGAGACCAACCTGAGCAAAAGCGAGACCCCCGTCTCTACTAAAAATAATAGAAAAAAACTGAGGCAAGAGGATTGCTTGAGCCTGAGTTGGAGGTTGCTGTGAACTATGACACCAGGGCATTCTACTCAGGGCAACAGCTTGAGACTCTGCCTCAATCAAAAAAAAAGTCACCAATTACCCTCCCTCCGCCATGGGGCCACACCTACGGTGCATCTTAGAAGGGTACAGGTGAACCTTGCTAAATGCAGAATACAAATGTCTTCATATAATCACGGAGAAATTGCCGGGAGGGCTATGTTAATCAGGTTGATGAAAATAGTTAAGATTGTATATGAAGCCAGCACATTGTACCCCTTGATTACACTATTGTACACAACTATGATTTAATGATAAAGATAATTTTAAAAAGAGAGAGAAAGAAAGGCAGAAGAGAAAGCGAGGATGACGCCACACAAGAATTTGACCCACTGTTGCTGCCTTCGGTGAGGGAGGAAGGGGCCATTAACCAAAGAACCCAGGAATCCCCTAGAATCTGAAAAGGCAAGAAAACAAATCCTCGCTTAGAGCTCTCAAAGGAACACAGCCCTGCTTACACCTTGATTTGGAGCTTCTGACCTCCAGAGCTATAAGGGAATAGATCTGTATTAAGCCATTACATTTGTGGCAGTTTCTTACTGCAGCCACAGAAAACTAAGACACTGCAGGATGAAAAGCCACTTTCTTCTGGTATTTCTCAAAGGGCAGATCCAAGCGCATGGACATTTCTGTATTTTCCAGGGGCACTATTACAAAGTTGATTCATTACTTTTTTTCATTTGCTCTGTGTCACCATTCTGGGGCTCATTAACAGCCCGGCAGCGAGTGCTCCCTGCATAAGTAGAAGTGTGTTAAGAATCAATCACTCTGACCTTTATTTCTGGTTGGTGTTTTGTCATCCGTGGGGTGCTTGGCTTGATGTATGAATTACTCTTCAGCTGCCTGGTGCTGGGGATGTACAGTCACCAGCCCCCCAAAAATTTCAGACACATGCCAATTGTGATTTCAACACACATTTCTTTTCTACCCTGTCACTTTGGAACTGTTCCATTGGCAACTAACAAAATATTGTTAACAAAGGGAGGCTTAAAAACAGATGCCCTTGAGGGAGAAAGAACCGAGGAAATGAATCTCCTCTCTTCTTTAACTCTTTAGTCCATTGTCCTGATCCAAAAATCAAACCATATTCAGAGTTTGTTAATTTAAGGAGTTTGGAAATTTTCAAGAATCCATTTGTTTTCTGAGCAGACACCTTTTTCGTTTGCTCTCCACGGAAAACTTAGGAAGAGACAACACTGCAACCTTTGTTAGAGCAAACAAATGGTGGCATGTCCCTCCATGCTGAAGACCACGTGTAGAGAATGCACCTAGAGGAACAAACGCCTTTGGGAAGGTTTTATTCCAGTGCCCCTCAACTCCATGGTCTCGGTTCTTCCTCTGGTGGTGGTGCCCGATGTGAACTCTGGATCCTTCATTGTTGATTTTTTTTTTTATTTCAGATTAATACTAGGGTACAAATGACGCAGTTACAATGTTTGCATTTGTTAGGTAAGGTCCCTGGCGTAATCGTGCCCCTCTCCCAGGTGTGCAGTACACCTTTGCATTGTGCCGGTTAAGTGAGAGCACACAAACCCACTCCTCTCACCCTCCTCCCACCGTCGCCGCCTCTTCTCCTTCTCCCTCCCCCCAACTTGAATTAAATTAAGTTTTTTTCTTGTGTGGGCAAGTATTAGTTCATCTACCGGCTTCATATTAGCATTGCATACATCGGATACTTGCTTTTCCATTCTTGTGATACTTTACTAAAGAGAATATTCTCTGACTCTATCCAGGTTAATACAAAACATGTAAAGTCTCCATCTTTTTATAGCTGAATATTATTCCGTGGTATACTTATGCCACAGTTTATTGTTTCATTGTTGATTTTAATAGCGCTTATCCCTGACTTGCAGAGAACTGCCCAAGGCTTTCAAAATTACCTTTTCTGTAAACTCCCATTTCCTTATTTACACCTGTCTCAGCCAGCATCTCCACAAAAAGCTGTCTAATTAATGAGTTCATGCGTAAGTGCAGGTAAGTGATGCACCTGGATGTGTTGCCCTTCCCAGAGGACTTCTTTTTCAAATCGTTTCAAATAGAAACATAATCAACCTGGATAATGAGTGCTTTACCATTCATGGCTGTGTGCTCAGGGGAGGTGATTTGACCCCCCTAAAGGCTTTGTTTGTGCCCCTCAAATCACACCATTTGCACTACTATCCAAATGCTGTCCCTGTTTCCACCCTGATGGATGAAACAGATTCTGTGGTTGTGTTGTTCTTCACAATTACACCCAGTAACATTTGGGTAAGGAAAGTTTATTTCACCAATAAGCCTCTGAAGTCAAGAATTCCATAATCTCCATGCTAAACATCAGGGGTCAACAAACTTTCTTTTTTTTTGTAATTTTTTTTTAACCATTCTTTTTATTTCAGAATACTAGAGGGTACACATGTTTTGTTTACATACTTTTTTGTGTGCAGATTGAGTGAAAATTGTAAGTGTGCCCTTCACCCAATAGTGTGCACTGTACCTGATGGGTGTGAATTTACCCATCCCCACCTCCCCACTCTCCCAGCTTGATTTTCAATGAGATTTACTTCCACATGTGTATTTAAGTATTGATCGATCAATTTGTTCCAATCTGGTATTGAGTGCAAGTGTTGGTGTCTCCATTCCTTGATGTTTCACTTCAAAGAATGGTTTCTAGTTCCACCAAGGTTGTCACAAACAATACTAGATCACCATTTTTGTATGACTCAGTAGTACTCCATGGTATGCATATACCACATACTAATCCATTCATGTACTGGTGGGCACTTGGGTTGTTTCCACATCTTTGTGATTGTAAATTGTCCTGCTATAAACATTGAAGTGCAGATGTCCTTTTTATAAAATGACCTTTTCCCCATGCCTTCCAGTGGGATTGCTGGATCACATGGCAGGTCTACTTTAAGTTCTTTGAGGTATCTCCATACAATTCTCCATAGAGGTTGCACTGGGTTTAAGTCCCATCCACAACAAATAAGCCTTCCTTTCTTCCACATCCATGCCAGCGTCTGTTGTTTTGAGACACTTTAATATGAGCCATTCTCACTAGAGTTAGGTGAGATCTCAATGTGGTTTTAGTTTTCATTTCTCTAATGATTAGAGACATTTTTTTAAGAGTTTGTTGGCCATTAAACTCTTTTCTTTTGAAAAGTTTCTGTTCATATCTTTTCCCCACTTTTAAATGGAATTGTTTAGTTGGTTCTTGCTGATTTGCTTGAGTTCTTCATAGTTTCTGGTCATCAGTCCTTTATCAGATGTACATCAACAAGCTTTCTGTGAAGGTCCAGAGGGTAAATATTTTAGACTTTGCAGGCTATGTGGTCTCTGTTGCAATTACTTGATTCTACCTGTGTAGCATGAAAGCAGCATAGGCAGGTTTAAACAAAATGGGCACAGCTGCATTCCAACAAACTATTTACAAAAATAGTCAGTGAACTGGATCTTGCCCAACCCTTGTTCTAGATCAGCAATTCTCAACCTGTGGGTTGCGCCCCTTTGGGGGTCTCCTGCATATCAGATATTTACATTACAATTCATAGCAGCAGAAAATTACAGTTATGAAGTAGCAATGAAAATAATTTTATGGTTGGAGGTCACCACAATGTGAGGAACTGTATTAAAGGGTTGCAGCATTAGGAAGATTGAGAAATACTGCTCTCGATGAAGAAAGCATGACTCAAAGAATTTGAGGGACCTATAAGGGGCAAAGGACCTGAGCCCAGTTCTTCCTGACTCAACATCTAGTGCCTGTTGACTGAACCACCCGAGTTTGGGGTATACTCTCTAATATTCATGACTTTGAACCACACTCTCCACCCATCCACCCCTCGCTTTTCACCATGCACATCTGGGAGGTAGCAGCTGGGGCTGGATGCCATCATCAGCCTGCAGCCATGGAAATAAAGTCAAGGTCACTTACCCTTGATGACCTTGATGCCATTAGCTCTTTCCAATGAAGCTTGCCAGCCATACACAGCACAAAGGAATGAAACTGTAGAACATCTTCATTTGGACTCACACATGCCTTCCAGAAGCACATGAATGAGCCCTCCCTCCAGCACAGAAAGGGGATCAGGCAACACAGACACCTACCCAGCATCCGCCTTCTGATTTCCCAGTAGACCTAGAATGTGCCCCAACATCATGATGTAGGCTTTGCAAGGACCAAGCTTTTGGAAGCTGTGTTCTTGGGAAGTGCTGGAGTCATCAGCACTGTCTCTGTGAGCCCTGCTGGCCTCCCTTTTGCCCGACTGCCTTTCCAGGAAGGTGGAGTACTGGGTGCACTGGTCAGATGTGAGGACACTAGCTGGCCATGGTTGGAGAGGGGAGGGGCAGAGACTTCTCCTCTTTCCTTTCCCACCCTTGAACTTCTCTTCCTTCTCTCATTGCTCTCCCAGAAGTCTTCTCCATTAAACTGCAAGGTCCTCATGCCCACCCAAAATTGGAAACAGAGCTGTCCACCCGGCCCAGGCATGCTCTCCAGAGTGCTAAACTGTGTATGTGGCTAAAGCTATTCACAGATTAAAATGACTAGGCCTTCTTTTCTCTGCTCACCTTTTAGGAGAACCTCATGAGAGAACCATGTCATTTGGCCAAAAACAGCATTTAGGAGTTTATGGCTCCTCTGGAGAATTTTCGTCTCAAGCACACCCCAGCCTAACCATCCCTTCCTCAATACCCAGAATAGGACCTACTATCTGTCAATATCCTTTTCCTTAGTGTAATTCCCTAAATCCAACTCCTAACATTCCCCCATCACCCTGGGAACAGGAACCAGAGGGAGATTGGGACCACACTGAGGCATGACCATGACCATGTATGTGCTCAGAGGAGGTGATTTGACCACCAGAGGTCAAAACACAACACCCACATTGCATCCCTCCCAAGGCATTCTCGTTGTCTACTTTTGCACGTCATCCCACAAGAAACATCTTTAGATCCCTCCTTTGTATACAGAGCTGTAGATGACAGACAGCAAGTTGCTAATATCTTGTCACCAAGACGCAGTGACTGGAACTATAGTCAGAGGCACACAGACATATCCTCTCTTCTCCATTGATCATCTTCATTCTTGCAAGATAGGCAGACCTCTCCAAATGAGAACAATCAATATTGCGCATTCAGCCGTGATTGTGACTTATCTCAATGTTCTTTGAGACGTTAAGCTGTGTGACTTCCCTATAATTAAGCTTTCAAAAAAACCATACCTACCGTCTCAAGGAGGCAATTGCATAGCCACATTCTCTGGTGTTTGCCACCTGTTCTTTCCCTCCCTCTGAGTGTTTGACCTCCCTGGGTCCTGTCTTCCTTCTCTAGACCTCTGTCGTCTCTTGATATGGACACCTCTTGACAGCCAAAGTCAGCAGTTGGTGGCAAAGCAGATGAACTAGAGCATCTGAGCCCAGGAGTGGCCTCCTTCCTCTATAATTTTCCACATCACCCCCAGCAGTGGCTTTTGGGGCTTCCTTGTTTTGGTGAGGAAGGCTGAGATAACACACTGCCTTAGAAAGGCAAAGTTGGAGAGAGGTGGAGAGCCAACCGTCAGCCGTAAAGTAAGCTGTGGGCCCCGGGTGATAATGACACGTCAGTGTAGGTTCATCATTTGTAACAAACGTCCACTTTACTCTGGTAGGGAATGCTGAGCATGCGTGTGGACAGGGGGTATGTGGAACTCTCTGTACTTTCTTCTCAATTTTTCTGCATCCTTAAAACTGCTCTAAAAAGATTGTTTTCTTAAAAAAAAAAAAAAGAGGTGGAGTTATGCGCCTCCTGCAGGTGGGGACTTGTGTATTCAGGACACATATAAGAATGGACCCCCAACTGGTTTCCCTTGCTATGTTTAATTTGATTTGTCTTCAATTGGCTAAAAGCAGGAAAATGAAGCAAAGGCCAGAATAAGACGAGCCTGGCTGGAGGTGGTCTGGGACAAGGGAAAGCACCACCCCCACGGCTCCACGTTACAGCACCAGCAGTAATTACAGGAGTAACTGCTGCCCTTGCTCCAGGGCATCCTGTGGGCCAGGTGTCCACGTGCCTCCTCCCATCTGATCCTCACCTGAGCCCAAATGTGAGGTGGGAGCAGAGGAGCCATGCAGGGCAGTGAGAGGCAGGCAGGGGACCATGTCATTCTGCTCAGAATGCTGTAACAAGGACCACAGCCTAGGTGGCTCAGAGAATGGAAATTTGTGGAGGTAGAAATTTAGGATGAAGATGTCATCAGGGTGTCTTCAGGGCTATCTCCTTGGTTTATAGAAGCTGTCCTCTCCCAGGGCTTCACAGCTTCCCGCTGACTGTACAAATGTCCTAATGTCCTCTTATGAGGATGTCAGTCATGTCAAAACAGGCCTTACCCTGATGAGCTCACTCTAACTTAGTTACCTCTTTAAAGACCCTATTTCCAAATCTAATCACAGGGGATCAGACCTTCAACATGCGGATATGGGGGAGCACAGTCCCGCCTGACCACGGCTGTGCCCCTCACCCAGCCTCTTCACATCCTCTTGTCTTGGCTCCTGACCTCTCGAGATTGCTAGGGAAACTAACATAGATGATGTCCATCAGGTGCTCAGAGCACCCCCTGGAACACAACCAGCCCTCAATAAATATTAGTCACCATTAGGGCTCACCCCCATTTTACAGGTGAGTAAACTGAGCCTTCAATGGGTTCTGCAACTTCACTGAGATCTTGCAGCCTACAAACAGCACATACAACAGGGCTTGTCCCGGAGACCCAGCTCTCATGCAGGGAGCTGTGCTGGCTCCTTTTCCACAACATGCTACGCTGCATACAGTGTGCCTTGACTTCAACAGTGTGCCCAACTAAGCTGAGCTATGTTTTACTTTCTGTGGGATGAATGATACCCACCCAGTTCACTTCAGCTCTCCCCAGACACCCATCACTACAGACCAAAGTCCCCTGCCACAGCTCGGGAGAGGAGAAACAGACCCTCCCCCGTGTCTGCCCACCTCTGTGAGCACACTGCAATAGTGTCTCAGACTCTCTTCCCTCCACGGAAGATTTGGCCAAGCCCCAAGGGGCCTTCTGCGTCAGTCATCGTCCCATGTCCTCAATGCCACTCATGGGTGTTATAGCTAAGGTGTTGGGCAGGATGCTTCTGGCATGGGTATTTTTGTTTTGTTTTAACCTATCAGAAAAAAATATCCTCAGCCCATAATAAAAGCTAGGTAAATTGCAGTGCTAAGAGGTTAAACTAAGAGATTTTCAATAAATAAAAAATCATGTTCTCTGGAAACTTTTGCTATATTTTTGTTACTCCTCCCACACCCAACCCCCACCCCGCCATCAGCACCACCCCCACTAGCTACGTGCGTTAGAGACAGCGTGTTTTCTTGAGTCAATGGACTATATTTTCCTACAGCTCTGAGGATGGTCTTTGCAAGCGAGTCATTTTTATTTATTTATTTATTTATTTATTTATTTATTGTATTGAGACACAGTCTCACTTTGTCACCCTCAGTAGAGTGCAATGACATCACATCTCACAGCAACCTCAAACTCTTGGGCTCAAGCAATTCTCTTGCCTCAGCCTCCCAAGTAGCTGGGACTACAGGCGTCCTCCACAACACCCGGCTATTTTTTTTGTTGTAGTTGCCATTGTTGTTTAGCAGGTCTGGGCTGGGTTCGAACCCTCCAGCCCCGGTGTATGTGGACAGCACACTACCAGCTGTGCTACGGGAGCCGAGCCATTTTGAAGATGTTCTTTGTCCCCTGCTCTGCCCTCGCCTGTGCTTTAATTTGATTTCAGCTCTTGAACTGATAATGTTGGACGTGGTCCAGAGAGAAGAGAAAGGCATCTATAGCACACTAGCCCCACCCTGGCTGCCCAATGGAATGACCTGGAAAGACTTAGAAAACCCACGCCTGGCAACTCTCCATTCACTGCTCTGGGGTTTGGGCTGAGTGTCAGAATTTTACCACCT
The DNA here is from genome assembly GCA_963574655.1 of Perodicticus potto. Taxonomy (NCBI): domain Eukaryota; kingdom Metazoa; phylum Chordata; class Mammalia; order Primates; family Lorisidae; genus Perodicticus; species Perodicticus potto. The sequence continues at coordinate 17,419 of CAUYRH010097394.1, forward strand.
TCCCAGCTGGCTGAGTGTTGGGATTTTACCACCTTCCCCCATTCAGCCAGCGCTGGGGACCTCTGACTAAAGGGGTTGCTGGAGCTCGGCCCCTCCTGGGGTTCCCAGGCCAGGGTGAAAAGCTCAGTAACCTGTGAGTTCTTAAAAGCATGGCTTCCTAGGAGGCACCCCAGACCCACTTATCACAGCAGCCTTGCTAAGGTGCCTGAGACCCACATTTTTCAAAACTTCCCCACACTCTTCCACATCGTCAGTGAACGTGAAATTAGGTACAAACTTTCTGGAGGGACGTTGGTGAGAACTGCCTTATGAAAATATATTGATTCAACAACCCCCTAGTGCTTATAATTTATCCCGATGACATACCTTGAAGTCATCACCACTGCATATGTGCACACCTAGTGTGTGTGTGTGTGTGTGTGTGTGTGTGTGAAGATATTCCTGCGGCGCTGTGCAGCATTGCAGAATTACAACCAACCAGCATGTCCTTCCGTAGGGGGCAGGATCATTACATTTGTTTTAATCACATGAAGGAATACCACGCAGCTGTGAAGACAGTATAAGGATTTTGTTAAGAAAATGAAAAGCATTATCCTTTTGTAGTAAATTTAAAAGCGCAACTGTCAGATCTTACATGCATATTACACTATTATATAATATCTATATGTAGGTGTTTTAACATATAGATATTATATAGATTTTATATATTATTTATATAATAGGAGCTATATGATCTCTATGTAGATATTAGACATTTAGATATTATATATAGACATTGTAAACGTGTATATAGAAATCTCTTTTAAATTTACTACATGTATTAATTTTCTATGGGCGCCGTAACCAATTGCCACAAGCTTGGCACTTCAAAACAACACAAATTTGTTCTCTCAGCTCTGTGGCCAGAAGTCTGAGATCACACTGGTGGCAGGAGAATCCTGCCTCACCGCTCTGTCCCTTAGTGACCCCAGGGGATCCCGGGCTTCTGGCTGCGTCACTCCCATCCTGCTTCCATCTTCACGTGGCCTCTCCTCTCCATGTGTCCCTCCTCCTGTGTCTCCTGTCAGGACACTTCATCAGATTTAGAGCCCAATCACATAGTCCAAGATGATCCCATGACAATACTCTTACTTACACCTGCCAAGAGCCTCTTTCCAAATAAAGTCACACGCACATGTTCTGGATAGTTGAATGTACGCGTATGTTTGGGGGCTACCATTCCACCCACCACCCTGTAACGGGAGCTTGCTCACATGCGCTGCTTGTCACAGAATCTTCCTGTCCATCTGTGCGGATATTATATATATCACGTATACATGCTAGCATGGGTGTATGGACAGTTTCTGGAAGAATTCACAAGAAGCCATTAACAGCAGTTACCTCCCAAGAAAGAGCTATTTGGGAGCAGGGAGGGGACAGGTGGACCCAGAATTCCTTTTTCATTTCATAATTTTCTGCATTGTTTTGATTTTCTGACCACGCACATGGGTTACCTTATTGTATTTCTTCTATTTAATGCCAACAGAGATTATCAGGAGGTGAGGGAGGAATGATGTTTGTGCTTCTTTTCTACTTCTCTCTTTTACAATGGCCATTGCTAATATCCTTCCACAGACAGACACCGAGGCTCAGGACAGAAGCTGGGAGGGGCTGTGGCTGAGAGGCAGTGGGTATCCCTGACCCCTCTACCAGGGGTGACACCTTCAGCATGGCGATGGCCACGACCCCTCCCACCTACTGAGCTCTTTACAAAATGAGATTTCACAGCCCAGATCCTGTTTGGGCCTCACCACGATTCTGAGAGGTAGAGGCAGGTCTTATAGACAGGAAGAAAATGAGCCTCCCAGACATGTTATATCCAGCTCCGCTGCAAAGTGGAACCGCCTGGAGGGCTTGAGAAAATGACCCCCAGAGTCTGCCTGAGTCCCAGTTCTGCCCCTGTGTGGGGATCAGATGACCCTGATGTGCAGCTGGGGGAGGACAGCCAACTGCAGGACAGTGGGAGGCGCCGACATTTGAAGATACCTGCAAGGGGCTAGCCCTGTGCTGTGTGTGTCACCGAAATTGACGCTATTGGCTCCTCTGACATTATATCGCCCTCAGATGCAGGTGTTCTTCCTGTTTTAGGGACAAGGAAACTGAGTCTTGGGAGAGGAGTGTCACTATGATGCTCAAAGACACAGAGTTGGGGGCAAAGACCGCTCCTGCCTCCTGATCTGGGACTCTTTTCACTGAAGCACACGTTTCCATGGGTGACTGTTCCTCAGCTCACCTATCAGGGTCCCCAGGCCTGGGGAGGGGAAAATTGAGACAAGCTCTACTTTGATTAACTGCTCAAAAGTTTGCCATGGAAAAATCTAGAGGCCAGACACGGCGACTCACACCTATAATCTCAGCACTCTAGGAGCCCAAGGCAGGAGGATTGCTTAAGCTCATGAGTTCAAGACCAGTCTGAGCAAGAGTGAGACCTCTGTCTCTACTAAAAATAGAAAAACTAGCCGGGCATAGTGGTAGGTGCCTGTAGTCCCAGCTACTTGGGAGGCTGAGGCAGGTAGGCCACTTGAGCTCAGGGGTCTGAGGTTGCTGTGAACGAGGCTGATGCCATGGCACTCTAGCCTGGGCAAAAGAGTGTGATTCCGTCTTAAAAAATAAAAAGGAAAAAAAAAATCTAGAAGGACAAAAACCATCATACATCATCAATTCTAAAATGTATGTGCTTTCGTGTATCTTGTTACTGCTCTCAATAAATAGCAAGAGTGACAAAGTTGTCACTGTCTTGGCTGGTGCATCAAACTTGCAGAATAAGAGTTGGTAGCTTGGAAGAAAATCCTGGAGATGATAATGGAGCACTCTGTCAAGAAAGGCGGCTCATCCACAGGCTGGTGGGCACAGGGGATGATGTTGCGTGGGAAACACAGACGTGGCCAATTCTGACTCAGAACTGAATGCGAAGGAGTTTTAGGGACATGGTAACCAACTGATCCTGCTAACATTTTCCTTTTGTTGGAAAAAGTTACATATGGTAAAAGAAATCTTATTGTCCAAATAAAACTATGAGAGCACTTAAAGTACAAAATGAAGTTTACAAATGAGAAGGATGCACACGACATCATTTAATTCTTCATGGTGGCGTTTGTTCCTGAGGCTGCCATAACAAAGCTCCACAAACTGGGTGTCTTAATATCACAGAAGTTCATTCTCAAGAGTCTGAACTCAAGAGTCTGAACTCAAGATGTCTGAACTCAAGATGCTGGCAAGCCACGCTCTCTGAAGTTCCTAGAAATCGGTCTTTCATTGTATCTCCCAGCCTCTGGTGGACCCAGGCTTTCCTTGGCCTGTAGTATCGTAACTCTGATCTCAGCTTCCTCCATCTCCACGTGGCTTGCTCCCTATGTCCGTTTGTCTTCTGGGGGGTTTCCTTGTGTCTCTCTGTCCTCTTGTTATACGTGGTAATGACCCAGCCATATTGGATGGAGGGCTCACTCTATTCACTTGACCTCATCTTCACAGATGACATCTATTTCCAGATAAGGTGCTGGAGCTTAGCACCTCAATGTACCTTTGGGGGAGCACGGTCCAACACATAACAGTGGTAATAAAATAATTCTTAGTAGTATAGAAAACAATAATGTTAGGCGGTGCCTGTGGCTCAAGGAGTAAGGTGCTGGCCCCATATACTGGAGGTGGTGGGTTCAAGCCCAACCCCAGCCAAAAACTGCAAAAAAAAAAAAAAACAACGAAAATAATAATGTTGCATAATGAAGGACATCACAGATTAATAAACTTCAGTGTTTTCAGCAACATGCTCATTTTGAGCTGTATGTCCCTTTTCTTGCATCTGCCCTGGTTGGAGGCACGTTTCCCCTTTGCTCCCCTTTCTCCTGGCCCCACCCTACTCTGCACAGTCAATGCTAATTAACAGCTGTTTAATTATCAGCCCAGCAGGGAAGTATTCATGGCCCTGGTCCTTTGAGAGTTATATTCACAGTAAAGCTGTGCCAGACACTGGAAGGCTGGCCCCGTTACGTGCCCTTAGGGAGAGGCAAAGTGGCTTAGTGGAAAGTTCATCGCATTGAGAATCAGTCGACCAGGTGGGATCCGCCATGATTTAACTGTCAGTCACTAGCTTGTGAATCTCCTTTCCTTCAACTGCAACAATATTCACCCAAGGTTTTGTGGGGAAGGTTAACTGTAGTGGAATACCTTGTTAACTGTGCAGAGCATGCAGACGTGCAGGGATGGCGCCTTCTCTGTCCAAACACGGTCCAGAGCTGGCACATTGTCCATGGAGTGGGAGCGGCCCGGGTAGGTAGAGTCGCTTGGCTAACATTTGTGCACAGACATCAAATTAAGATTCAAAAGTTGAACTAGAATTATAGAATCCATCTGTCCATTTTAATAAAATAATACCTAGTTACAAAAATATTCCTACTCTCTTCTATTTTTTTATTGGTACAAATGTTTGGGTCAATGGTCCTATTTGGAGCACCGCTCTAAAACTAAATAAGGAAGTTAACTGCATATTATTTTTCAACAAAGGGAATAATTAAGTTGTATGCATGTCATCCGCATTACATCGAAGTGGTAATAAAAGGCCTCATGTGTGAAAGGTTAGAATTCAGAGGAAGGAGAGAGAATAAGTCAGTGGCCTTTTAGTTGTAATGTGAGAAATATAGTTTAGACACCAAGAAATTCTTCTCTGACATTAAAGAATTTATCACACATAAAATTATAACAATGAAATCTTCCCCAGAGGTCTTTTTAAATGCTGTGACCTCATCTCTCTGGTCACAGTAATTTTATTTATAATAAAAAATAATCTAAAGGACCAATAAAAGGGAAATATTGAGTGCAGTACAGTCTATGATGCTATAGAATATGTAGGTAGCCATTAGAGAGTAAAATATGATAGCTAAACAGTAGCATATCGAAATTGTTATGGTAGGATAGTCAGTGAAGAAAGAATACACAATTTTATCTATAGTTATAATTACTGTTATAGAAAGATTAGGTATGAATATGAATTAAGAAGGAAGGAGAATGCAGAAAAATAAAAACAATAGATACATTTACATGGTATCATTGACAAAAAAAACTGTTGTCAAGTAATTTGTGTATTACAAGTGAAAACACATACTTTTAAAGATGTTCACCTCTCTTAAAGTGCAACCATGTTCTTCATGGAGGATAAGAAGATAAACTGTTAACAATAGACTCAGAAAGCCCCCTCCGATTGAAGGATTCCTAAATTTCTGAGTTACGAGGTTGAGTAGCACCCAGAGAGTACAGCATTCCAAAGCATCGCGAGTTTCTATTAAAACTTAATTTACGAATTAAAAATTAATTTCATGGAAATGAGCTGGAGCAGTCTTTTCATTAGTGTGCACTTGGTCTAATTGAGTTTGGAGTGATTGTTACAGCCATTCTGCACTGTTGTTTAACAAGGGGAAATCTGATATGAGTCTTCTTGTTCTTATGCTGCCAGGAAACAACATATAGATGAGTTTTCAGATTTCTGGTCTGCTCTTGCCTACCGAAGATCCTCCCAAGGAAAGGTGCTAGCTCCGGAATTATTCGTGACGATGAACCCAGCATACGAGGGATCCCTCAGTAGTAGCCAGTCTAGACCTCCTTTTAGGGACTAGAGCAGAGAAAGGCTTCCTTGTGAAATCAAAATAGGAAATTACAAATTTAGACTCCTTTCTCAAGTTTAAGTGACACTTTTTTTTTGTTTGCTTTGGTTTTGCTTATTTTAAAATTTCCTTTATTTCAGAACAGCCTCTATATGTACAGATATCATTAAAAAATGCACAGATATCATAAAACTGCGTATGCATTGGAGATTTTCCAAGAAAAAAGAAAAGGTGGAAATAAAATGTATAGGCAATTAAGAGAACTGAAATTATTTCAGAGAAATTCTGTGGCTCACACTTGTTTAAATGTCTTTGATAGCCTCCGCAAGCCCCTCCTTGGTGAGCCTGTGGAAATTCTAGCCAGGCTGTACTGCAGCTGGCTCTGAGTTCAGCTTCGCCTCCATCAGTTGTCTGAGGGTGAGAAATGAAGACTTGATGGATTCTTTCGGAATCATAGATTTGTAGCAAATTTTTTGCAAGGAGCTCTGGGCACCCTCTGAAGCATAGCCAATTGCTGGAGCATACAGAACACGGGTCCCAGTGAAAGATCTGGGGTCCTTTCCATTCAACTCCTCCAAATAACAGCACTACCCCAGAGGGATGAGACATGGCACCTGGCTGTGCATCTTCCTCTCCAAACTGCAGAGCCAGTTGGGCACATCCTGGGTCACACTCTCCACCATCATGGTTTCACTAAAGATGAACCAATGGTTCCATTTCTCCACTCTGCCTTTATCCATTAAAGTCTTAGCATCTGCAGTTAGCCCATTCATGGCACAACCTATGTGGTCATCAGTCTCTACAATTTCCTCAGTGTTGCCGGGCTCCATATTGGGGAGATAATTCTCTTCTGCTTCTCTCATCAGCCTCTGATGTCTAGATCCCAGTGGCTGTAGAACCAAGCTTGATTGCCTCAATGGCACATTCCACTTGACATAATCTTCCTTCAGGAGAAAAAGTATCCGCACCCCTGTCATACTCAGACTGGGGAGAAACATGGTGCGGGCAATAGAGGTGGCAGTGGCTATGCGAGGACTCTTGGGACCAGCACAACTCTGCCAGCACCTGCCTCACCCTCACTGCCACCTCAAGTGACAGTCTTGATTGGATACTTGCTTCTATGGCAAAAGGTTTCAAGAGGGACATGCCATGGTTATTCTTCCAGGTTGAGAACGAACTCAGTATTTTGACATTCCCTGTTAATGAAAACACACAGAGCTATGGGAATGTGCCCCATGGAGCTTGGATTTCAGGGGGAAGGACTGAGTAAGGAGTCCAGCTGCTGGGCTCTGAAATCGGTCACTGTAACAACAGGCCACACTTCCACAGGAGTGAGCGTGACAGCGGTGCTGAGGCAGGCCCATCCCAGGGAGATACAGGGCTCTTCTGACAGCCAAACTGAGAGCCCCATCAACCCTACAAAACGTTCTGTAGCCTGTGAGGCAGGTGAGGATCCATTTGCCCAACTTCTACCACTTCCCTTTACTTAGAGTCAGGCTTGCATCCCAGCTTCTGGTACTTTCTCTCCTAAAAAAAATCCTCGCACATTTAATCCCACCTTGGCATGGGATTAAAGGTATCTTAGAAGAAATACATGTACACTCATACACTCACGTCTATAGACACTTACACATGAGTCTCTTTATATGCAGGGTGTCCCTAAAGTGCATGTACAATTTTAAATAGACAAGTGTATATCCTCGTGTGTATGAGGTCAGACAATTAAGTTCGCAAACTCCTCCTAGGACAGTGCTGCGTACCTCATTGCTGATATCACTATGGTCACCTGTGAAGTCCTTCCCTTGGGAAGCTGTGCACCAATGCTGGCACCTCGTCCACCCTTCAGAGAAATTTTGGAACTCTTTTTATGGAATGGCCATTAGAGCTGCTGTGGCACAATAAGTTCTCAAACATATCCGCAGGTCCAGGCAGCAAGGAAGAGACGAGTTTTCGGCATCTGCGGTCTCTTCTTTTTTCCTTTCCTTATGTCACTCTTGATTTTGTCTCTGCTGTCCTTGTTTCATTCTGTATCCATTAGAGTTCTTAACTGCAAGCGAACAGAAATTGATTCTGCATCACCTGAGCAACAGAGTAGCCGTGGGAAAGACATCAGGAGCTCACAATCCATGGAAAGTTGAAGCATCAGTCTTGGGGGACCTCCGGGGCTGGGCTGCAGGAACTAAACAAAGCAAGGGTCTTTCGCGGAGAGTGAACCCCCCAGGGTGCCTTGCTTTGCTTCTCTTTCTCAAGATTCAAATCCTGGGAGAGAGACACCCATGGAGGCGCCCCTGAGGCCCCCAGAATTTCACTCCCACCTACATAGAACCCAAAGGACTGAGGTCATTTCCCCAAACACTGGGGAGATTTGGGAAGGAGAAAAATGAATGCTGTGCCACAAAACATAATAAAAATAATAATCAATCTCCAGCACACACCTTTCTATACATGTACATTGTCATCGAGTTTGCAGATGTTCAGGGACCAGCCACAACTGTTGAGTGATAGAGTAATTATCATCCAAATGAAAGAAAGTTTCCTGATTGGTAAAGCGTAGATACAGCCTCAAGTTTAATTTCCATCTGAGAACTTGGGGCTCTGTCTGACTGTTCAAAAATGAAAAGTCCCTGCAAGCACAGCATCAGCTTCCATCAGTTCTTTTTCAAAGGTTCCTCACTCACTCACCACCTCGGCTTTTCTATGGAACATGCTGGTTCTCTGGGCAGGTTTTATTGTGTTTGGGGCTTGGGGGAGTTTTTCTAGCTGATTTCCAAATGTGATAGCACAATGCTCTCAACAAATTAAAACCTGAGAAGCCCTCCAAAAAAAAAAAAATTGCCATACTCAAATTAACAGTAATAATCTATGCCATTTCATTCTCTCCCTCCCAGAATCCACATCCACCTTCTTCCTTAATAGAAATGTTTTGTTGTTTTGCTTTATTTCACTAAATGACTCCAATATTATCTTCCGTCTTTGAAAATACCTTTGTCCATCTAATTCTTACTTTAAAGGAATTCACTTAGAGCCATCTATGTATATGAAAAGAACTTGCTTTCACTGAGGGAAGGGAAAAAGCACATTACATACAAATGAAATTTGGATTTATGGAAACAAACTCCAGAAGACAAGTGTTCAGGTTGAGACTCAGGTAATATGCCAGTGTTGTTGTTCCAGGTAAAGCTGGCCTTGCAACAGGAAGGATTTGACCGAAAAAAGAGAGGGTACAGAGACATCAACGAGATTGACATCAACATGAATGATCCTCTTTTTACGAAGCAGTGGTATCTGGTGAGTGTCTCTGTGCTCTTTCCGTTAATAACATTTCGTGGGTTGAGACGTAGGATAAACGAAGAGTGTCTATTTCCTTATTATCCCCTGGGAGGTTATCCAGCATCTGGCTCACTGAACCTCTCTGTCCCCTTCGATACACATTGATTTTCTGTCACCACCCGTGCATGTGCTTCCCTGATCTGCTTTCTTCGGGGACTACTAAATAGCCATGGTCTCCTAGGGTCAACACTGCTACCAACAACTGATCAAATCCTCCTAGACTGAAAAAGCACACCAGCATATGGGTGAAAACATGCAAAAATGCCCAAAAGTCTAATTAAAGTTCTGAGGGGAGTAATCCGGGGCTCTCAACAGGCAGAGTAACGGGAAAGCACAGTGAAGTTACAGGCATAAAAGAAAGAATTTCATGACTTTGCAGGGGGCAAGCAAGAGAACTGAGAGTCTAAAGTAGCAAAAATAGCATCTATGAGTACTTCTTAAAATAATGGCAGGAAATCAATCCTACGGGGCTTCGCTGACACAGGTTTTGACTGATGCAGGTTTCGAGACACTGAGACCCAGTCTGTCTGGGGATGTGAGTATTTCTGGTTCACCTGTAGTCAGCCATAATCCATTTGGATGGGTCAAGCTGTGTTCAAAAGGGAAACAGTGACTCTGTAGGGCATATTGAGAGAAAGAGAATGACTAATGTGTAAATATGAATGAAGCTTTATTTTCTTTGAGATTAAAAGGTGATGAACAAGAGAGAGAACTAACTTACAGGCCTGTAGATGACTACCTTGCAGGAGGAATACATCACAATTTCCCTCCTGGGCAGGGAGGGAAAGCATATACCTTATGCTTTGGAACATGGAAGTCTGGAAATCTGATCTGGGTAAATGAATGAGCTTGTGCGTGAGCCAGGATAGACTAGGTTTGTTACAGTAACAAACAATGCCCATATCCCAGGACTTGTCAAAATCAAATCCTGTTTCTCCCTCTTGTTACATGACCAAAGCTTCAAAACCCCCAGGGACCCAGGCTGACCAAGCTCCATCTGGTCTCCACCCTGATGCTGCTTTCATAAGCCCCTCAGCAAGGAAAAGGGACAAATTGTGCACCGGCTCTTAAAGGCTCTGCTTGGATGTAACAAATGGCACAGGAGATCTCATGCCATTGGTCAAAACCAGTCACGAGGCCATTTAACTTCGGAAAGGGCAGAAAAGTGTAGTCTTACCATGTGCTTAGAAGAAGGAAGGCAGAAATTTTTGTAAAACACTATGACATTCACATAATGTTTTATCAGTAACAGCCATTGATCATGGGGCTTTTGACCAGTTCTTTACTATTATTTTACAACCATCTTGGAGAAAATCTGCACAAGACAAAGACACATGAAAAGAGGAGAATGAACATATTAATTTGGAATTTTTCTACATGTTCCTTTCTTTGTTGAGTTTTTTTCGGAGGGGCAGCAGGCTTTACCTTTCTGCATTAGGAGCATGCATCTTTAATTTAGGTTCAACAAATAGTTTTGGGTAAAACTTTGTGTGGTGGTCATAAATTACAAAGGTAACTAGGACATGTTCCCTCCTGCAAAGGATGCTATTTGGTGAGAAAATTATATTTGAATAAGAATAATCCAAGATAATACAGGCCAAGTTCAAAATGTGGGGTATAAACAAAGAGCTATGGGGCGGCGCCTATGGCTCAAAGGAGTAGGGCACCGGCTCCATATGAGAGAGGTGGCAGGTTCAAACCCAGCCCCAGCCAAAAACTGCAAAAACAAAAAAAACCAAAGAGCTATGCAAGTGAGCATTTAAGTCTAAATCAGGGAAGCTTTCTTCCAATAGCAACTCTAAGGCTGTTTTTATAGAAAGAGCTTAAAGATAGAAAAATAGTTATAAGAGATAGGGGGGTTGCATATTTACATAAAACATCAATTGTTTACATCAAAAAGTGGAGAAAAAAGACTGTAAGAGGTGGGTGGTCAGAGGGTCATGGACTGTATGGCATTTGAGTTGGCCTGGACCATCAGGTGACTTGAAAAGCTATCAAGAAATATTTACATGGGTACTTTACAGCACAAAAGTGTTAAGATTCTCTGCTTTGCAATTCCCATACCAGATCAATACCGGGCAAGCTGATGGCACTCCTGGCCTTGATTTGAATGTGGCTGAAGCGTGGGAGCTGGGATACACAGGGAAAGGTGTTACCATCGGAATTATGGACGACGGTGAGTATTTCAAAGGCTTTACATCATTGGAAGGAAGTGTGTCTTTGCACGCCTTTGGAATATAAAAGATGCAAAAGATTTGTTGTGTTGAAAATGCTAATCACACACAAAAGAACCAGATAAATACTAGTTCTATGAACACAGGCTCTGTGACCAAATCTTCAGCCTTCTCCAAATGAATGGGACTCAAACTTGAGGTTGCCATTAATAAAACATTTATTGAATTAATAAATAAAAAGATAAACAAACCAAACAAATGACAGCTGCCTGTCACTGAACTGTAATACCTTATTAGGTCTTGGCCTACCCCTTACATTAAAACGTCGTCTACACCTGTTATATTTACCATCCATTTCTCTAGCCTCCCACTGTCCACAGCAGTAGCCACTAGTCATATGTGGCTATTTACATTTACATTTTAATTAATTAAAGCTAAATAAAATTAAACTCCAATTTGTCCACCACACTTAGCTTCCTTTCAACAGCCACACAGGGGTAGCAGCTGCTAAAACTCAATCCAATTCAATTTCCATCATCGCAGGAAGTTGTTAGACAGTGAGACTCTAGATACCTAACACGGCGTGTTAGTAACAAGATTGGGATTTGGGGAAATTTGACTTTATTTCTACTTTCAGAATGAACCTTTGTAAACCAACTTTTGATACATTTTTTATTACAGACAACCCCTACATGTTATGCTTTCCTGCATACCTGCCAGACAAAGAGTTAGCAGAGGTACACCTGTGACATGAAAACCAATAGATTTGAGCAATTGGTGTTTGCCCAGCTGCACATGCTTGGCTCTACCAATAAATCACTGCCTTGTAGTCATTTCACTGGGGACATGTTGCTGCCCTTCTTTACCGACCTGGGTCCCCAAGCAAAGAGCTCTACTGTGTGCATGTTACCGGTCCAATCACACACAAAGGCCATACAGAGATGAAACAGTAGAGCCTTTCCCTTCGGAAGATCAAAAAAAACACTACTTCAGGAGAAAACTTCTAAATACGGAACAAAAATGTTTTCACATAGTAAATGAGAAAATATCATGAATGTTATATCAATCAGGTTGATAAAAATATCTCCAATTGTATGTGAAGCCCGCACACTGTACCCCATGACTGAATTATTGTACACAGCTATGACTCAATAAAAA
>CAUYRH010097395.1:0-14058 GCA_963574655.1 Perodicticus potto
TGCGGAGAAAAGGGAACACTTCTACATTGCTGGTGGGAATGCAAACTAATACGTCCATTTTGGAAAGACGTTCGGAGAACTCTCAGAGATCTAAAAATAGACTTGCCATTTGACCCTATAATTCCTTTACTTGGTATATACCCAGATGACCCAAAGTCACATTACAACAAAGATATCTGTACCAGATTGTTTATTGCAGCCCAATTCATTATTGCTAAGTCATGGAAGAAGCCCAAGAGCCCATCGATACACGAATGGATTAATAAACTGTGGTACATGTATAGCATGGAATATTATGCAGCCTTAAAGAAGGATGGTGACTTTTCCTCTTTCATATTTACATGGATGGAGCTGGAACATGTTCTCCTTAGCAAAGTATCTCTAGAAAGTATTTCTAGAAGAAAAAGTATTCAATGTATACATCCCTAATATGAAGCAAATTTATATCTTTCAGGTGAAGACTACAACCCATTTATCGCACAAGAAGACGGGGAAAAGGGAGAGGGAGGGAAAGGGAGGGAAAGGGTGAGGGGAGAGAGGATTAAGGGCAAGATCACACTTGTGGTGCATATTTGAAGGGTCAGGAGAAAACTTCTAAACATGGATCAAAAATGTTTTCACTTAGTAAATGAGAAAATCTCATGAATGGTATGTCAATATGGTGGATGAAAATATCTCTGATTGTATGTGAAGCCCACACACTGTACCCCATGATTGAATTATTGTACACAGCTATGATTCAATAAAAAATATATATATATATAGTTACTATGTTATCTCCATTTGTGAAAAACATCTATATTTACTGTGTGCACATATATATACAACACATCAATACATATGTATATACATAAAAGGATATAATTTACATTCAAGGTTAAATTCAATGTCCCTCAGGCAAGGCCAGGTTCCAGACAAGGGCAAAGCCCTGTGTACAGAGAACCACGCCCTATGATAATCTGTCATTCTGGCCTCATTCAGCCCTGTCTGATCGCATCTCTGGTCTCTCATAACCAGTGGCAGTGGGCCCTGAGGTGAAGACTGTCCAATCAGGCGCACACCCATAAAGAAGAAGGCGGCTTCCAGGATCTGGCGTGGACTTTGTCTCTTTCCCCGGCACCAAGCTGTGGTCTCTCCTCCACTGTTCCATCTCCAGGAGGAACCAGGTTTATATGCCACAGTCTCTGTCACCCTGGACCTGTGAGCACTGGCAGATCCACAGCTATGAGACCAGAACACTGTCAAAGCTGGAAAATGGTGAGTGTGAGGGGCTGGGTGACCCGCGAGCACGGAGGGGTTGGTTGGAGCTGGCGTGAAGTGGCAGTGGTGGTCCCAGGCCACCCCACGTCAGACCCAAGAGCCTTGAGATTGAACTTCGGCCCTGGCACACCTTGGCCCCTAGTCTCCGCAGCAGCAGGCAGAGGCTGGGTGGCAGCCGGGGCCCTGGCGGCCTGTCCGGTCCCTGCATGTTCACATTGGCCCCAGCCTGGAGCCCTCTTTCCTCTCAATCTTTCCGGAGATTGCACCTTGGCAACCTGAGAGTTAGAAAAGGATCTCAACTCATTCATTGTGTGGGGTCACACGTGAGAGGAGCTGCAGTTCATGAGGTCCTTATCCCAACCGAAAATCAAAACTGAGAAAGCATGAAAACTTAAAGAAGTTTATTTGAGCAAATAATAATTAGAGATTCTAGAAAGTTTGTGGTCTTGGGCCCACTGGCGGGGAAAGGCCTTTATAAGGTGCCTGAGGAAGCTGACCCAATGTGATAACTGGGTGCAGTTGTGTTGCTGACTTATTTGCATTATCCAGGTGGCTATTTTCTGGTCACGTTAGCAGAGTTTTATTGTCAATTTGTAGTGGTTTGCCTAAGTTTTGTTTTTCTCAGTTATACTTTGAGTTCGGATTAGGTTTCTGCAGGTAGGAACTTAGGGCACTATGGCCATTTCAGACTAAGTCCCCCCATTTAATTATCTTAGTACTCCCTAGGGGGATTTGTTTTCTTTGGGAACTCAAAGTGAAGACTCCAATCCAGTTTCCCCGGCTTTAACTGCCGCAAGGCCAGTCGGAATCCTAAATTTCTGGTTCCTCCCCCACATTCCCACATGCCTGCTGTCACCCTCCTAGTCATAACATTATGAACTAATTGTCCTTTATTTTTCAGAGTATTTTAATTGTTGATCTTTTTTCCCACAAAGCTGTATGTGGCTCTTTTTAAAGTATTTCATTTACATTTCTGAACATTTCATCTGAGAGAAAAAACCGAGGATGATCTGCTGATACTCCCCTGTGGAAACCTTGGTGATTCTCCTCCTTTGATCTTGCCCGGTCATGCACATCTCACCAGAAGATTTTTCGGTTGAGGTTGGAAACTATGATATGATGTGTCCTCAGACATCTTCCTGTCTTTTCCAGGTCTGGTTTCACATCCGTCCGGGGATGATCCAAGATGCCCACAGCAGCCATGTGTCCTGGAGTCTGTGGTGAATGTCAGCCTCGTGTCATCTTCCCGCAGAGGTAGCCTGAGGAGTGGGGCTGTATCCTCTTGGGGACACTGCATGCACGGGGGCCTAGAGGAGTCTCCTGTTGTACCTCTCATCTAAAAATCTCCTGCCCTCTGGATTCCCCCAGACTTTTGAAGGGAGGAAAATTATCCCCCCAAACAAGGACAACCCACCCAAATGAGGCAATGCAAGCATCTCCAAAGCAATTTCTACGTGAGTCACGGACAGGTACAGAGCAGTATCTCCTGGGATGCTGGTAAGAAGCAGCAGTGGGGCGGGAGGCTGTCTCCCACGATAAGGTAGAGTCACACACGTCTGGGCTGGAGTCAGCACTATCCTTCCTGAAGTTTTCACCTGAAAAGATATATTTAATAACTATAAAATTTATTTTATCTTCTCTTTGAAAGATAAGAAAATATTTCCAATGAGGCAAGAAAGAGGTGGTTTTCCGGGGGGCAATGGTCTTTTTTGAGTGTTGTAAGGTTCTGAGGCCTGTTCTATTACGGGGCGATTTCAAACATAATTCCAGGGCTTAGCTTCGGGAGTGCTACAAAGGATAACAAATAGGGGGAGAGTCTGCCATTATGGCTGCAGAGAAATGAATATGTTTCCATCAGAAAGTGTGGTAAATAAATTGGTGAACTACAAATATTTACCAAAACATTGGTTTCTCCCTTACGCAGTGTGGAGAAGTTTTGACGGTGGATGACCGCTCTGTGACCTATGATCTGGATGTCAGAGTTTATAGCTAAATTATGTGGTAGGACTTGGCAGTTAGTAGAAGTGTTCACATATGATTCACTGTTTACTATATAATTTGTTATAATGGAAATGACGATTAAATAGCATGTTTATTATCTGAAAGAAATAGATATCTGTGCTTTTCCTTTTGTGATATAAAATACAAGGGCCTCATCATTTTCCTTCTATAAACATAAACACTGAGTTTGAGTGATTTTACTGGATTCTTCAAATGCTGGCTGTTTCTTTATTTTTAAACTAAGTGAATAACCTTGAGTGACAACAAAGATCTGGGCTCAGAGACTCCAAGCAAAAGTCCATCCTAATCCCACAAAAAGAGATCACTGAAGGCCAAGTTAGTTCTTCCTTTTTTTTTTTTTGAGACAGACCCCCAAGCTGTCACCCTGGGTAGAGTGCTGTGGCATCACAGCTCACAGCAACCTCCAATTCCTGGGCTCAAACGAGTCTCTTGCCTCCGCCTCTCAAGTAGCTGGGACTACAGGCGCCCGCCACAACGCCCGGCCATTTCCTGGCTGCAGCCGTCATTGTTTGGCAGGCCCGGGCTGGATTCGAACCCACCAGCTCAGGTGTACATGGCTGGCGCCCTAGCCTGTTGAGCCACAGGCGCCGAGCCTAGTTCTTCCTTTCTAAGGAGCCTCCCTCCTGGTGTCCCATCTGCTTACACCATCATGGAAGGAGCCCTTTACACTGAAAAATACAGAGCCCTGGAAAGCTGGGGATCCACAGGCCGCTGTGGTTGGGATTGAGATGAGAATGGGGGTGGGGTTCCCTTTCTGAGAGTGTAATTGTTATTGTCTTGGGGCTGCTTCTGTACATTTTTAAATAAAATTAATTCTAATTTAGATTAAAAGTAACTTTATTCTAAAAAAGTATTACGCCAGTATGCCCGGATAATGTATTTTGTTTTATTCAATGTAGATAGAGGGTCTTACTATGTTTCTCAGGCTGGTCTGAAACTACTAAGCTCAAGTGATCCTCCTGCCGTGGCCTCACAAAGTGCTCAGATTATAGATATGACAGATGTGGCCACTGCACCTGGTTGAAATAAGCAATTTGAACAGTTATTCATACACAAACTTTATGAATATATCCTTTTTAGTTCATTTACGTATTTATTTACTTTCGAGACTGGGTTTAACTTTGGTTTTTGTTTGTTTGTTTGTTTTGTAGAGACAGAGTCTCACTTTATCGCCCTTGGTAGAGTGCTGTGGTGTCACACAGCTCACAGTAACCTCCAACTCCTGGGCTTAGGCGAGTCTCTTGCCTCAGCGTCCTGAGTAGCTGGGACTACAGGCGCCCGCCACAACGCCCGGCTATTTTTGTTTTGCAGTTTGGCCGAGGCTGGGTTTGAACCCGCCACCTTCGGTATATGGGGCCGGCATCCGACTCGATGAGCCACAGGCGCCACCCTGGGTTTCACTTTGTAAGCCAGGCGAGAGTGCAGTGGTAAGTATGATCACAGTTCACCGCAACCTCAAACACTTTGGCTCAAGTAATCTTCTCAGGTCAGCCTCCCAAGTAATTAGGATTACAGGCGCAGACTACCATGCTCAGCAGATTTTTAGACAGAAGTTGTTGTTATGTTGTGCAGCCTGATCTTGAACTCCTAGCCTCAAGCTATCCTCTTTCCTTTGCCTCCCTAACTGCCAGGATTACAGGTGTGAGTCACTGTACCTGCCTGCCGTTTACATTGTTAAAAACAGAGGCTCTCTGGCCTCTCTGCCTATTTATGGAATATAGTCCCTTCTAGAGCAGAAACCAAGTTCCTTAAAACATACTCCCACAGGGTGACATCGGGCTTTGTGAGGCCATTGCAGGGGCATCAGTGACCCTAGTAGTTTCAGACCCCCTGTCTTCCTTGGTGTCTTCAGACCTGAAACTGATTCAGAGACCATAGGGTCAGACACCCTCACCTGTGGGTGCATGCACACCACACTGCCTGAACCCCCCAGTCTTCTGTATTTTCCAGCCCCAATGCTAGAGATCGTGCAGCAAGTGCTACTGCACCCCTCACCACCACCCCCACCCTGCTCTAGGCCCTTAACTCTGCAGCTTCGAGTTCTGAATTCAAGGTCTGTGGTTCTTCACAGTGTGGTAGAGCACACTGATAAGGGGTCCATCCTCCCAATTTCCCTCTTCACTGCAAAACTCAAGGATTCAGAGCATGTGGAATTTCTCCTTGAACACACTCACGAGACCTGGCCCACACCTGGGATTCACAAGACAGAGCCAGATGCAGACTGAGGTTTCACAGAAATGTCCACAGGGGAGACAGTTTCTGCCGCCTGAGAGACCAAAGGGGGTTTTGTAAACCTAAAGGCCTTTCCAGTTAGAGCCCCTGAAACTTTCTAGAACTTTTCCTGTGACCTGCCACAGCTCTGTAGGTGGCTCCTAGTAATCAGTACATGATCTGCGGTGAAAACAATCATCACAATTAAATCTAAAATACCCAGACCCGACCCTGAGAAGAAGGAAGAAAATTAATTAACATTGAAAGGCCAGAACCAAAAAATATTCAGCGTTGTGACCACAGGGATCTCTGCTTGTACACCGTGTTACTCGATTAGGATGTTTCTCTTTCATTGCCCCAGAGTTAGCTGATCAGGGAACAATTGGCATCACACCTGGCTCCGTGGTTGGCGTCTCCACCCAGGCGTGTTTATTCTCTATCCTGACCCCCAGAGTCCGCCTGAGTCTGTCCTGCCTGGAGCACCACGAGGGCATCAGGCCACACTCACTGGGGACCCTCTTACCAGCACCTGGGGTCTTTGTGGACCATGTCCTATGGAGACTGGGATCAGGCTGACAACAGGGACCAAACCTCCTTCCATCTCAGGAAGAGGAATGTGTCCTCCAGGGTTTGCTTCTCCATGTATAGAATAAATTCCTGTCTAGGAACTTTCAGTGTACAACAAATGATAAGTGATTGAATTCATCATCATGTGGTCAGTACAAAGAAGGGAAGACGCACAGGGGCCTCACTGGCTTCATTTGAGCACTTGTGTCATTGTGAGTTCTGATGTCACCCTCCGTGGAAAGAATTTTGGGTGTCATTTCTATGTTTTACCATGTTCAGAATAAATATTTAGCATCTAATGAAATTTTCCTAGAAAAACTGATGCTCTTTTTTAAATTGTTTCTATATTACATAATGGACAAGCAAGGACCTTAAAATAATTAAAACATACAAACTCTGCAAGTAGAATTTATGTTGGGCAATCTTAGGAAAGACAGAAAAATAAACCAGCAGCATAGAGATCAGAGCTCAGGGCTCAGCCCTGCTCAGATCCACCCTCTTCCGAGTCTTGTCCGGGTTTGTCCCATGCTGGAATCTCCCCTCACAGAACTGATCAGAGGAGAGCAGAGTTTGGGTTGGCTGTTCCTGTCATCTCTTTAGAGAACGTGTTCACAATTTTCTTTAAATCCCAAAGTGGATAGATGCATGCGAAGGATTTTATATTTCGGTGCCTTAATTTCCATGTATTTTTATTAAAACTCTTTTCATTCCTTCAGATCCAATAGCAATTCTACAAGTTACAGGAAAGTAAATTTAACACAGCAGTGAAAAGTCCCTCTGTGTTCCTCTTCCACTCTTCCTTTCTGTGTCTCTCTGATCCATGTGTAGCTTTTATTCTCAATAATTTTCATCTCAACCATGACAAAGCAATAGAAGAGAAATTAACAATCTGGGGCCCACATCTAAATCCTACTGGGAATCATGGGACACTTAGTACCTGAGTCCCAGGGTATTATGAGGAGTAACTCACACAGTGTGAGGTTCCCAGCACTGTGCACCGTGACATACTTGGGTCCACAATGTGTATGGTCAATACACATTGCATTAATGCGTGTATGCACGCCGTTTTCCAAATGACTTCCTCAGATATAGTTGCCTTTTCTAGCCTCTGTAAAGTTTAAAGGGCCAGTAGAGAATGTCATTTCAGGATGGTGATTGGTGGTCTTCACTTGGACCAAAAGTGTCTGTTGTAATAAGTGTTGGGTGTAAGGGATTCTGTGCTGTCTTCTGTCTCTCCTGATGGTGAGAGTAATAAGTCTGAGGAAGCGACATCAGCACTAAGAGGGGACTTGTTAATGAATTCAATCCACGCAGCACTCCCACACCTGCACAATCGTACTACTCAGACTGGGCTCAGAATACCAAATGATTTACGTGTATGTTGAAGCTTGAGAAGTAATTGCTCAGTTAAGTGGCTCTCAGCCCAGCCTTCCAATCATAATTCCATAGTTAGCTTGAAGAGCTACATCACCTGTGACCTCCCTGCAGCTTTTCCAAGGCCTGCTCTGCTCGGGTTTGGTGGGATGAGCTAGTGTGACCCACATCTAGGGGTGACTCTTGCAGCAGAATTGCTGGCATCTGTGGCAGGAGAGGGCGCTTGAGGGTAGGAAAGGAGAAACTCACATTTTGATCATTTTTCTTGGATCTCTCCTGTGACAAAGGACAGATGAGTGTGGCCTTTTTGGCACTTGAAGGTCCTTCTGCCTGAGATTGGGGTGGTAGCAGATGAAGGGGTGGTGCTGACGCTTTGAAATGCATGTCCCCCAAATGCAGCTGTGATATGTCCAGGTAATCCCACCTGAGGAGGAGAAGGAAGAAATGGCTGGTTCCTAGTAAGTGTCACTCAGGTCAGAGGCTGTGTGCACTTTTATTTCCAGAACATCATGTATTTAGGACTTGCGAACTTTGGCTTCTCTACTTCTGATGTTTCTGCCTAACAACTTGCCTCAAGGGACTCTTTTAACTACTCCCCTATGTACCAGAGACTTCTCTCCATTCTCTCCATCCAGGCCTTTTACATATTAAGCACAATTCTCACCATGCATTTGTGACCTGTGACATTGAAAATGTTTCCTTTCTTGATATATCAACATGGGAAGATGTGGAATCCAAGATTCCTCTTAGGCTTAGGATAGGATTCTCCAACATCAGTGAAGAAGGGGAATTCCATTCTGTCAACTCCATCTGGATCCTCTGTCATCCCTATGCCAAACAGGATTTTAAAAATGCACATTTAAAGAGGATGGCATAGCTCAGAACCTTCTGGAAAAGAGATTGATTAGAAGACATGTGCTCTCTAGGATGTTAGAAAGGTTATTTAAATATACTGTTTTTAGAAATTACAGAACATGAGAAGTACATGTGGTTTTCACTTTGCATAAAACTGATGTTTTTCAAAACTAGATTATGATTCATTTAAAAAATTTTTGGGGAGAATAGGTCTTGCTTCATTGCTCGGGATAGAGTGCAGTGGTGTCATCATAGCTCACTGCAACCTCACACTCCCAGGCTCAAGGTTTCCTCCTGCCTCGGCCTCCCAAGGAGCTGGGACTACAGGTGTACACAACTGTGCCAGGCTAATTTTTCCCTTTTTTTTTTTTTTGAGATGAGGGTCTTGTTCTTGCTCAGGCTGGTCTCCCACTCCTGAGCACAAGTGATCCTTTCACTTTGGTCTCTCAGAGTGCTAGGATCACAGGCATGAGCCCCCATGCCCGGTCCACATTTTCCTGGCCAATAATCTCACAGCAGTGTTGAGGTGCCCAGCGTGTCCCAGCTCCTCATACCAGTTTGTCCTCTTATGCTTGGTCGCCATTCACTTGCACGGGTGCTTTCTGACAGATTCCTCCACTGTAACCATTTTTCTTTTTGTCGTTAATAAGTACCTGGGGAGTTTTACTGACCGATGTGTATAAATCAGCACTTTTAACATGGAAGTTTCCGTTTCTTATTAGTTTCTCTTTGATTGCAGCTTGCTTTGGAAAAGGCAGGTTCTCATCTTTGTTTACCGGTTACATTTAGGATAAAATTCAAGCCTCTACCATGGACTGTATGTTTGACAAAGTGTTCTTCTCGGGCCGAAAGAGTTGCCCTTGATGTGACGTTTGTTAGAAACAGAAACCCAGGCCTTCTGGGTCAGAATCTGCATTTTAACAAGATCTCCAGGTCACTGTGATACACATTAAAATTTTACCAGTTCACTTCTAACTCACAATGACTTTTTCATATGAAAAACCTGTGCAACTTATGGTGTATGAGGTATATATGCACCACTCCAAAATGTATACACTTGTGTTGATGCCTTTATCATCCAGAAAGCATAGTATCTAGTCTTATTTTGAGGATTTTTGCCACCATCTGTTCTCAGAGAATATATTAGAGAACATTACTGTGTTAATTATTGGATAATTCCAGTCACTCATGTAAGTCAGAGCTAGTTCTCCTCACTCTCATTTTACAAATGAGCAAAATTAAGACAGATACTCTTGTCTACTTGATAAATAATTTTGTTTTTGTATTTTTTTTTTCAGGAACCGAGAACATTCAGGGATGTGGTCATGGAATTCTCTGTGGAGGGGGGGGCATGCCTGGATCCTGCTCAACAGAATTGTGTAGGGATGTGATGTCAGAGAACTACGGACACCTGGCCTCCCTGGGGGAGGGTCACTTCCCCTTAGAACTCCCAAAACACACTAAGGCTTTCATTCCCTTTCTTTGTTGAATGTATTTTGAGAGTTTATGCTTTGCGTGAATCAGTTTTAGATCCTTGCTTTCAAGGAAAACTTGGAGGTTTGTTGATATAAAAAAAGTTTTTTTTCAAGATGTTTTATCTTGACAAGAGCCTTCCTTTTTCTTGAACCAATCTTTATACTTCACTCTAGATTGGTGACAACTGTAGAAATTCAGTGGCATAAAAAATTCTTGTCCAGACCTTCAAACACAATTTTTACCATCAGTTTTTAATTTAGTAGTACTGAACGGTGGAGCCAAGAACCCATAAATTTAAAATATTTCCTAAGTAATGGTCCTATCAGGAAACAGTATTTTAGGTTTAATTTTCTAGAAACTTCTATAATATTCTCTCTTCTCTATTGAACACAGTACTAATTGGTAATTAGCGACTGCTAGCAAGAGGCATGTTACTTTTTTCCAATAAAATAGGTCTTGCTGCTTCTAAGCCAGATCTGATCTGCTGTTTGGAGCCAAGGCAGGAGCCGTGGAATGTGAAGAGACATGACACTGTGGTCAGACACCCAAGGAGGTGGCAGTGAATCCAGTAGATGACACGGATGGAAGGGCCAGGGTCGAGGAGAAAGCCAGACCTTACACTGGTCTGGGAGCTCTCCCAATGGAAGTGGTTTCTGAGAGGCCTGTATTTCCTTCTCTTGCTCTCACATCAGGGCATTTTCTATCTTACGCTCTAAAATTCTCTAAGGACTCTAACTCCCGTAGTGACCTTCCTTCCAGCTTGTGGTAAGAGCCAAAGCCCTCTTAGTGGCTCTGCAGGCTCGTTCATCGCTTTGGGGCACATGAGGCTGCCTATGCACATGGATGAGCAACTCTATTTTCAACCAATTTTATGTTCCTTTTTTGTGTCATGTCTGAAAGGTGTGTGAGTGGTGGTGTCACTGTCATTTGCTACGGAAATCCCAGCATCACTAGGAATACATGCACATTTTCTGATTTATAATTTCCTATCAAATGGAGGTTTCCATTGTTATTTTGAAGAAATTTGTACTAGTAATTATATCAAAAACCCTAAGAATCTCTCTAAATATAAGAAAAAACCTGTGACTTCAAAAGTTTATGTTTTAGTTATGAACTGAGATTAATAATTTAAACTATATTTCATATTCTTCAACTGTAATATGTATTAGTATACCTACTCACTTTTTGGATTTCTTGACTATGACATTAGAGATCATAGAACATGGGTGAACATACAATAAAATCCTTATGTTTTTAATAATTCATTTTAAAAATTTCTCTTGTTTAGTATGAAGCTTACCCTGACAGTACCATTATATATGTGTGTGTGTGCGCGCGTATACACACACAGTTGTGTGTGTGTATAAACTGTAGGTTTGTATAACTATATATTTGAGTTGATAGGTATAAATTGTTAAGTGAATAAGTTAACATGCCTGTCACCTCTATAGTTACCATTTTTTTTTGTAGTGAGAATGCTTAAGTTCTATTGTCTTAGTAAAATTTAGGGTACAAAATATTATCTATATTCATGAGACTACATGTTACATCCTCAAAATCTATTCATCTTATAACTAAAACTTTGCAACCTTTGGACAGCAGCTCCCATTTTTCCCACTTTCAGTCTCTGGCAGCCACCTTTGTACTCACTGCTTCTGTGAGTTCAGCCTTTTAAGTCCCACATAAGTGAAAGCAGGAAGTCTTTGCCTTTCTGTGTCTGGCTTATGTCATTTATCATAATGTCCTCCAGATCCGTCATTTTAGGTAAATGGCAGGATTTCATTATTTAATCTTTTCTCTGTTTTTCAATTAGGTTATTATTATTATTATTATTGTTGTTGTTTTTGCCTTTGATTTGTATGAGTTTCTTATGTATTTGGATATTAACCTTTTGCCAGATACATGGTTCACAAATGTTTTCTTCCATCTTTTAAGTTTTCTTATTTTATTCCTTTTATGGATAGCAGCTTTTTAGTTTGATGCAGTCCAACTCTACATTTGCTTTAGTGGCTATACGTTTTGTGTTATATCCAAAAAATTTATCACCAAAACTAATGTCAATAAGATATTTCATACGTTTTCTTTTGTGATTTTTAAGGATTTACTTTTTAATTTGTCTTTATTTTATTTTGTGTTAAGTTTTAGGGTAGTATGAGAAAAGGGTATCCAGTTTTCCTGTGATCAATAATTTCTGTATTGTGTGTTCTTGGTGACCCTGTCAAAGATTAGTTGACCTTATATGCCTGGGTTTATTTCTAGGCTCTCTCTTCACCTCCATTGATTTTTGTGTCAACTTTTAATGCACCTATGATCTTGTGTTTATTACTATATCCTTGAAAAATACAGCAGAACCGCAATAGTTGGCCACCATCCTACACTGACTACTTCTTTATGGTGACCTAATTTTCATAGACCAGACATGAACATATCAGTACAGTAGGCCTAGTACCTTATGTTGACCATCTCTGTATATCAACCAGTTTGTTATAGTCTCCTAGGTGGTCAGTTTACACAGGCTGGAAATTTGAAATCTGGAAGCATGATTATCCCAACTTTGAAAGTCCCGTGTAGGTTCATATACATTTTAGGATTATTTTTTCTATTATTGTGAAAAATGCCTTTGGAATTTTGATGGAAATCATATTAAATCTATAGGTTGGTTTGGATAACATGGAACTTTGACAATATTATTCTAATACATAAATGTGGGATATTTTTACATTTATTTGTGTCTTTTTCATCAATATTTTACTTTTCTTGGTGTAAAGATCTTTCACCATTTTGGTTAAATGTGTGCCTAAGACATTTTTATGATATTCTAGGTAAAATTGTTTTCTTTTTTATCAGATTATTATTAGAGTATGGGAATAAAACTTATGTTTGTAGCTTAATTTTACATTCTGCTAACTTACTGAGATTATTTATTAGTTTTAATAATTTTCTTGGTATAACTTTCATGTTTCTGTATATACATATATAAAGTTATGTTATTTTTTCAATTTGTTTGGCTTTTTAAAAGTTTTCCTTCCAAATTGTTTTGCCTAGGACTTCCAGTATTATGTGAAAATAATACTTAAAAATAGGCACAATAAAACCCTAAATTAGCATCTGCAGTTTTCATTGCTGTTGTTGTTTTGAGACAGAGTCTCACTGTGTCGCCCTTGGGAGAGCGCTGTGACATTACAGTTAATAGCCACCTCAAACTCTTGAGCTTAAGTGATTCTCTTGCTTAGAACTTGTCTACAACCAGTGACTGATTTAAAAGATACCTTTTTTATTATTGTTATTATTTTACTTGTTTTTAAGGAGCAAATTTGAGGCTTTTCCACCCCTCCCCACAGAGCCCATCTCAGATCACTCAGGTACCACCATCCCAATAGGTCGAGGGGATCTCGAACACCTTCCTCTGCCTTATTTCCCTTTTATTCTTTGCAGTGTTAATGTGTTTGCATACCTTGCATCTTTATTCAAAAGTGTAAACTTTGTCAATCTATGGACATGCCCATAAATGGAGGAGATGGGTAAGTCAAAAAGGGATATTAAAATATTAGAGACAAGCGGTGCCTGTGCCTCAAAGGAGTAGGGTGCCGGCCCCATATACCCGAGATGCAGGTTCAAACCTGGCCCCAGCCAAAAAACTGCAAAAAAAAACAAATTAGAGACAGGCAGAGAGCATGGGAAGAAGGAAGAGAAAAGCAGGCAACTACTGAGACAAAAGTCGGCAATTGCTGAGACAGAGAAAACAGACATTTCCTTAGCTGGGACATCAATAGTGGTAGGGAAGACAGACTATTCTAGTCTAAATAAAAGCAGAATTAGCTGAAATTGTGGTTAGATCAGTAGAAACTTTTTTTGAGACAGAGTCTCACTTTGTTGCCCTCAGTAGAGTACTATGGCATCACAGCTCACAGCAACCTCTAGCTCAGGGGTCCTCAAACTTTTTAAACAGGGGGCCAAACCATTGGTGAGCCAGACTATAGTTTAAAAAAAAAAAACTATGAACAAATTTGTATGCACACTGCACATATCTTATTTTGAAGTAAAAAAACAAAATGGGAACAAATACAATATTTAAAATGAAGAACAAATAAAGTTAAATCAACAAACTTATCAGTATTTCAATGGGAACTATGGGCCTGCTTTTGGCTACTGAGATGGTCAATGTCCGGTTCCATATTTGTCACTGCTAGTCGTAACAAGTGATGCAAGTGTGCATCAGTTAGTCTAGATCTGGTTGGAGATTTCAGATGTTTCATTCTGGAAAATGTCTGTTCACAGACATAAGTGCTGCCA
>CAUYRH010097399.1:0-16036 GCA_963574655.1 Perodicticus potto
AAAAAAAAGAAAATAGTCTTTTAAAATAAATAATATGCTTTCTTCCATATATTTTTAACTTGGAAGTGATCTTTTGGCTTTAATCTGAAAGGATATTATAAATTTGCTATAATAAAAGGATTGGATTATGCATTTATTTTCTGTTCTGTCCAGTCTGGTGCCCAGACTGGAGTGCATAGCTCACCATAACCTCAAACTCCTTGGCTAAAGCAGTCCTCCTGCCTCAGCCTCTCAAATAGCCAGAACTACAGGTGTGCTCCATTGTGCCTGGCTAATTTTTTCTTGTTTTCAGAGATAGAATCTCTCTACATTGCCTGACCAGGTTATTTTTCATGCGAATTGCATTTAATACTAACAGAATACTGATTAAAAATTACATAGTGTTAGCAAAACTAACAACGTTCATTCCTTGGATGGAAAAGGATAAGCAGAAGATGGTTCTCAAGCTTATGTTCTGGAAAACTTCATTTTACAACACTAATATCTATTTCATGGCAATACTTAAACTTTTAGCCAAACTTCCCATATCAAGGCAAAGTGCTAACTCTATAATAATAATTCATTTGATTTTAAAATAAGTGTCTTATAAACTTAAGTATTTTCAAAGAAAATAATATCATATAACTTTTCCAAAAGCTAATTAAGTCAGAATATTTGAACAGGAAAATTCAATATTATGTTGACCCCTAACACATCTCTCTAAAAAGTAAAAAAAAAAAAAAAAGAAAGAAAAGAAAAAGAAAAGTCTTATTTAGCAACTTAGAGTTTTAATTTATTTACTTCTACCTATAAATTAAAATAAAATTGAATACATTTACGAAATGGGATTTCATTTTAGTGCTGATATTTCTTTAAAAACCAGATCAACTCAGAGTATGTCACAAGAAAAGTCCTGGCCTGCCCTTGTCAGTTCAAGTGAGATGTTTAACATTACTCAAACATGGTGTTTTTTAAGTTTTAAATTTCATTCAGTTACACTTTTTAGAAGAGCAATGGTGCAACTTAGTACTATTACAACAACACAAAAAATCTCAGCCACATAGCAAAAGTTGATCCAAAAATGTGAGTAACATCAAAACCACACCAAAAATCATATCCAAAGGGGGAGAGAAACCCTAACAATTTCGATGGAAACTTCTACACTAGTTCGAATCTTAAACAAAAAACTGAGAGTGGGGAATGTCATTATTTTATTAACTCTCTTAAACACCAAAACTTTGGGAATATGGAGAGTTTTCCATTTCCCCACAGCAAAGTCAGAAGTTTTATAAATTGTAGGGATACATTTTGCTCCTTAGTGGTCAGTTACATACCAACAATACAGTCATTCTGACAGTCACCTAACTTCTTATTCACTTACATCTTTTCTACCAGCTTTACCCTTAATAAAACCTAAGGATCATCCTCTTTCAATATTGTCATCATGTTTCCTTAGATCATATAAAGATGGGATGTAAGTTAACCTGTGTAGAGAAAAAAATTGATAGTTTTTTAATAAGGAATATTTCTTAAATCGATTATTTAAATATTCAAGGTTCTTAGGCTGAAAATTAATTTCTGATAAGAGATTTTTTTTTCCTGGTGTGACAGGGTTCTTACCAGAGTAGACATCCAGGAAGCACTGAGCGACTTACACAAAATCTGTATTATATACACTTCAGGAAGCAGGGGGGCACCTGATGAGGATCCCCCCAAGAGGCTCCAAATCAGGCAAGCCTGGAGAAGACAAAGAACAGATGCAAAGCTGCTGGCCCACCAGCTCCTCATCTGATTGAAAAAGTAAGGAACATGAACTCTGGAAGTATTCTTCCCTTTCACTTAAGTAGACGCTCCAAGAAACAACCAGCAAACAGCTGTTAAGGAACTGTGAAGTCACAGGTCCCAAATTATCTGAAAAATGTGACTAAAGCAATCAGAAGAATACTATAAAACAACTTTAACTACAGTTAAAGTTGCATCCTTGAAACAAAAGTGACTGTAAACCATAATCCATTGGCGATATCGGAAACATGCGTATACAGTGCTGCCTTCAGATAAATAGCAATATCTATATTAGATATAAATATACCTATAGATATACACATAAGATTGTCAACATTTGTTGATGGGCTGAACAAAAGAACAATTATAGACACAGCAAGGTTTGGTGGTCTGAAAACACAATGGACAGCAGATACCAAAAGTCTAAGCTAGCTCAATGAGAAAGCCAAAAGAAGAGAACTTAGAAAATTTAAGTTAGGGATAGTGATTATAGAAATAAAACCTGGAAATGACCAAAAAGTTGTAGATCACATACCCAAGCTTCCATCAACAGGCAGTGAAGGGAAATACTATAGAGAATACTTTTAGTCAGAATTGGGAAAAACAGCTGCTTCTTGTATAACATTTACTATATTCAATATGCTGATTCAAATATACTTTGTGTATTGGTCAGTGTTATGCAAACACAAGGTTGGGACAGAAGGTAATCCAGCAGGTCCCCGGGATCACTTTGGGGCATATTAACAGAAACTTACATCCTGAGCTAAATGAGGAGAAGCTAGTGCTATAAGGATAGACACTCCCAGTGGAAGAGTCTATGTTTGAAACAAACTGAACATGTTCAAGAATCATTAAGAAACCTACTGTGTCAGCTGCAGGGAAGCAAGGAAGAGGATGGGAAAACGGAAGAGAATTCAGAGTGAGATGTGAATCGGATCACGTAGCACCTTGTAGGCTCTAAGAGGATGGGGCCTTATTTTACATGTGAGATGAAGCCATCAGAAAATTTTAAGTAGGGGCTCAGCGCCAGTAGCTCGGCGGGTAGGGCACCAGCCACATACACCAGAGCTGGCTGGTTCGAATCCAACTCAGACTTTACAAACAATAATGACAACTATAACCTAAAAAAAAAAATAGCCCGGCTTTGTGGCAGGTGACTGTAGTCCCAGCTACTTGGGAGGCTGAGGCAAGAGAATCTCTTAAGCCCAAGACTTTGAGGTTGCTGTGAGCTGCAACCCCATGGCACTCTACCCAGGGCAATAGCTTGAGACTTTGTCTCAAAAAAAAAAAAAAAAGAAAGAAAGTTTTAAGTAGGAAGTCACAAGCTCACAAGCTCACTCTAGATTATCTGGGTAATATATTTTAAACAGCATAAAACAAAGAAGGGAGCACCCTAGAAATATATTTTCATATTGGTTGTTGGAAAATCAATTTGTCTTATACCTTTTCACACACAAAAAAGATTAAAAGGCCATGAAGGCTATGTTAAATAGTTCAATGAAAATATTTCAGATTGTGTATGAAGTCAGCACATTGTGCCCCATGATTGCACCAATGCACACAATTATGATTTAAATTATGATTTAATAAAAAATAAAAAGAATGTGAATTTAATGTGAAAACCAATATTTTAAAATCAATGTTTTTCTGGGAAATAAATGTTATTTATGTAATGCTATTTATGATATATAATTTGACTTTTTTCTCTCAATGTGTTTGGATAGCTTTTATCTCAACACAAATTCTACTTTTTTTTTGTTTGTTTTTGCAGTTTTTGGCCGGGGCTGTGTTTGAACCCACCACCTCCAGCATATGGGGCCAGCGCCCTACTCCTTTGAGCCACAGGCACCGCCTGCAAATTCTACTTTGATAAAATAAATATTAAGACCTTGAAAAATGGTTTCTCGAATTTGGAGATAAAGGATTAGACTGTTAAAGAGAAAAAACAGGATTCATTGACCAACTGTTGCAGCAACAACATTAAGTGTTTACCACATGTCGTGTACTAATTCTGATCTAAATACTATGAATTAATTTTTTTCTGAATTTTGAGAAACTATCTTTAAATTATGGACTCTAAAATTAAAGAAGCCTTCCCATTGAGAGTCATGGAATAGATCTGCTTCTTAAGTGATTACAAAGTAGTAACCATTATGTAAAAATGTTGACTTACTTTGGCTCGGCACCTGTAGCTCAGGGGCTAGGGCGCTGGCCACCTACACCAGGGCTTGTGGGTTCGATCCCAGCCCAGGCCTGCCAAACAACAATGACAGCTCCAACAAAAAAAGTAGCTAGGCATTATGGCAGGCACCTGTTGTCCCAGCTACTTGGGAGGCTGAGGCAAGAGAATCGCTTAAGCCCAATAGTTAGAGGCTGCTGTGAGCTGTGATGCCACAGCACTTTACTGAGGGCAACATAGTAAGGCTCTGTCTCAAAAAAAAAAAAAAGTTTACTTACTTTATCTCATCAAATTTAGGACTATCTGATTTGACTGTTACCATTCCTATTTTATAGATGAGAAAGCTCTACCTTAGAAAGTTCTTATGGCCAACTGGCCAGTGTCAAACCTGAGATTCAAACTCAATGGGCTGTGACCTGATAGCAGTCTGACCCAATATACCAGACTGCATCACATAAAATTAAAAGGACATGATTGCATTAATGTACACAGCTATGATTTAATAAAAAAAAATTTAAAAGATAGGCTTGTTCAATTTGAGTTAAGTGACTAACTTCTGGTATGGTTTGGAGTAAGTGATGAAACTGTTTAGAGTATAAGTTTTATCTTTAAAAGTGTAAACAGTAATTCCTACTCTATGATGTATTTATCAAGGTTAATGGAACATCATCTTTGAAATTCATCATCGTGCCTGACAGCAGGGTTGAATCTTAATATATATATATATAACATCTACTGTACATAATATACATATTATATATAAGTATTAAAATATATGTTATTGATATTAATATAGTATATGTAACATATATGAATATAATATATGCAGACTTTTCCCCTCTAAAACAAGACTAAACTTATTTTTAGAAGAAATCATTCTAAAACACAAAACAAATTTATCTGTTTTGGTAAACAGAGGTAGTATAAATTTACTTTTTTATAAGATAAAGAGAACTATTGTCACAAACATTATTATGAAGGAGGGTGTAGGATAATTTTCTATAATGCTAAGTGCCTGGTTTTACTTTGCTGTGCTCCTTTGTGTTTGGAATTTGAGGTATAACTTCATGCTGTCTGGTGTAACTTCCTCCTCGTATTAAGTGTAGTTTTCTTCCTCTGGCTGTTAATGATGTTTTTGTAACTTTATGCTTCTAATTTCTGCTTCTATTAATAATCTGCAGTGAGTTGGACACATAGGTGACTAAACTTACAGAATTTGTTACAGTGGTCAAAATATAAACGTTTACAAACAAAGCAAGGATCCACAAGGTCTATTATGACTGAAGTTCCTGAATGTCAGTACATGGCCTTGAGACATTTATTTTATTTCTGAAGAATTCTTTTTGATTTGATCTACAGTGCTTGATTTGGATATGGGTAGGCAGGCAAGGGTCAAAAAACAACATATAAATGAGGAATTAGTTGCTTAAGTATTTGTACAGATTCTCCCTTTAGTCTATGAAGGCTTATCACGTTACTTAGTAGACAGAAAAATTCAAGTTCTAAAAAGTTGCATGTTATCACAAGTTAATGCTACCTGTCCATTGAAAAATTTTATTATCTTATACCATCTTGCTTCTCCAAGTCACATTATTTCACTTTATTTCTTTTTTTTACTCTAAATTTTAAGAAACAGCTAGTATCTACTGACAGTGATTGCATGTTAACACAGTCTTAACATGTCAAGACTAATTGATAGGAAATAATAAACCAATAGCTAAAGGACAGCCAACAATCATATTCCTTTCTATATTCTTGAACACCCATTCTATGCCTGGTATATTATAGGAAATAAATTAATGTTTCTTGAAGTGAAAATTAATATATGTATCTTACTAATTCGTTTATATTGCAGCCTTCTATTAAGGCACTATGAATTTGAGTTTAATTTTAATATCTAGGGGATTGGAATTTCATGGAAAAGTTAAAAGACACCATATCAATCACATGCATTATGTTCTGAGATTTCCCCCTTCCTAATTTTGTTAAGGAGAAAGAAATAAAAGCTATAAATCTACAATAAGATCATGGGAAGGGCCGTCAGAGAAGAAAGTTCCATCTCATACATGGTCAGACAGAAAGCATATAGGTTTGGCTTCACAAACTATTGGGGAAAATATGAAGTACTTTTAATGACAGTGGCAAAATCAGGTCATTATAAGAAAAATAGGTTTTCCTTTCTCACACCACATTTAAAAATACAATTCAGATGGAATAAATATCTACACATGAAGAAGAAAATGCTGTTACTATTAGGAGAAAATCTATAGAATATCTTTGTGATTCCAGAGTAGAGGAAGATTTTTCTGGCTTGATCTTGTTCAAAAACTATTCCCATTTTATGGTTTAAATGGCATTTCTTCTTAATCAGGAGAAAAGCCAGAACCAACAGTTGATTTCCAGCCCTTTCTTAGCTAAGAACCATTTCTCATTTATTTATCAGCCGCAAGTGAGTCAGATGTTGTCTGGAATCCTTCTGATCCTTGGAGGTCTAGTTAAACCTGACCTGAAACACAATTCTAGGCTGTGATTGTACAGAGCTATCCTCCGTCTCTGGACGCTGCTGAGGCTTAGGTCCTCAAGCTTTATTCTGACCATGTATTTTCCTACCTGTGTGTGCTTTTGCCCCACTTTAGTACAGACAGGTAGCTAGCTCTATCACTAGTTTGTATACATACTCACAAACACAGCACCTTTAAACACTCACATCTACTCCCAATAAGCATTTAGGACTTAGTAACTTCACTCAGTATCTGTGGGATTAGGGGTGGAGTGCTGTAAATTCCATGCTGCTTTCTGCCATCTGCCTTGCTCCACTCCCCTCTTCCTCTTCCCTACTGCTAGATTAACAGGTAGATTGTCTTTATATATCACTTAGAAAATTTCCACCCATTTCCAGGTCCCTAAAGATTGAACCTTTACTCTCAACCACTTGTTAAGAGGTTGTGGTTATTTTCTGTTTGTTTTTCCCCGAGCAAATACACTTTGTTTTTGTAAGAGGAATTCTGTTGGCAGCTGTTATAACAAGATTAACAAGATTTCCCCACCACATTGAAAATTTGTATTTATCAAACCTCACCTTATGCCATGCATAGAAAAAATTTGGTGACCCTGTGGATTATATAGTCCAGGAAAGAGGGGTAAAGAATAAGAATTAGACTGGAGTTAGTCTAGAAACTGGAGCTTGGATAGAGGAATCGGACTTCAATCTGTTAGGAGCTATCTGCTGAGTTGTAAGAGTTAACACACCATGATGAAACTGAACTGATGCCACAACAGTCTGAAAGTACATTTTTTTCTTACCACTTATAGGAAAATGCTCTGTGTAAAAGCAAAAAATAAACAATGAAACAAAAATGATACTTACTGGCCTGAATGATAAAATCAAAAGGGCAGTGTGTAGATCTCTTGGATAAATTCAGGACAAAGTCCATCATCCTCCAGGCTCCTTGGGAGGAAAGCTACCCAGGTCAAAGGGGACGTGGGCACCTGAGGTTGAGTGGAGTGGAAGTGGCTTCATGGGAGTGCAGAGAAAATGGGTGCCACTCTGCAGCCCCTGCATAATCAGCCCCTAGCCAGACTCCATCAATGCAAAGACAAGATCATGCCAGAGGGAAAAAGGACAAATAAACACATACTTCACAAAACCAATGCCCAGGTAAGTCTCGTATCTCATTTTAGAGAATCCAAAGTAATCACATTTATGCTGAAATGTTAAATTGAATCAGTTGATAAACAAATAACAACCTTCCAACCTTCTGAAATTTACTTCATTTTGGAAATTAAAAAAATCCTGAAATCAATGAGAATTTTTTAGAAGTAGACTCATTAAGTAACCTTAAATGAAAAGGAGAAAGACATTCTCCATACAAATGATACAAGTGAGTCATTTGAATTACAAGATTTCCTCAAGTTGACATTTTACATGAAATCTTGCCTCCTTATAATCTGGAGTTTCCTTTGGTAGCAATTAAAATTCACTATTATTTAGCTCTTTTAGTATTGATTTAAATTCTTATAAATCAGAAAAGTAGCTGGATTAACTATTTTAAGGACAATTCTGCTCCCAGAGCATTAACCTTCAGAAATGCTATAATCATCATTCTTATAAAACGTCGTGAGGTCTTCTCCACCTAGAAAGTTAATGTATGTGATCCAAGGGAGAAAGGGTCAAATTAGGTGTAATATTTGAATGTCTGGGCATTCCAGTGGGGCTTCTGGCATTAGTATCCTTGTTCCTGGTGTAATTGGTCATGAAGAAAAAAATACCTGCTCCCCATTGCCTATTCCATTATTATATACTTTCAGAGTTCTCATCTACCTGTGGATATCTTATGCTACTGAATGTGAGTTTTCCACCTGTAACTCTGTACAACACAGACTCTTTGTTAAACTGGCTAGTCCCAGATTTTCTGGAGCTGGCAAACACAGAGGTGAAATTATTTCTCAATTTCCCATTTAGAGGTAAATCAGCCCTTCTGATTATCTTTAAAACAGACATAAAAGGCTTTAAAAAACATTGTAGTTTTACCTAACCAAAAAAAAATTTTCAAATAAGTTCTACTAATACAAAAAACTTGTCAAACACAAAGTCAGATATTAACTACATAAAACCCTCAGCCATTTTATCTCATTATCATACAATGTATCATTTCTAATGAAACTATAATTTATGACTTTAGTTTGTGGCACACAGGTGTAGAAAAAGCAAATCAATTGAGATAGCTAAAATTTATTCTTACACTATTTTCAAGATTTTAAGAGGAATAAAACCACATCTATCAAATTTATATGAACTCTCATAAGAAGATGTTTTAATTCACTGGCATTTTAAAATTTCTAATACATTTTTATATCATCTATGACAGTAATAGTTCATGTCACTCTTGATTAAAGGATTTAATTTTCTTTTTTGAAAATTAAAGTTTATTTTGAGAATGTCAATATTAAATGATAAAAGTCAGCCAAAGATCTCAAACATTGGCTTGAATTACCCAACAGAAAGAACCCATAGTTAAAGTTTCCATATTTGAGGGAGGTCTTTCATGACACTGAAGAAATGTGTATTTTCAAGTATAAAAAATGACAGCATATCTCCCAGATGAAAGTAATCCTGGAGTCAGGTATAAACAGACTCTGAGAGGAGAGAAAGAGAAAGTATACTTTATTTATGTCATCATCAGGGCATAACAATGTAATGGATTTTGATGACTTCATAAGCTTCACAGCAGAAGAGGGAGTTCTTAATACTGTGAATCTATTTATTTAATTTGGAAAAAGAAGAAAAAGTTTGTTAAATGATATAAACTGGCCATAAAACACTCAAGAGAGTGAGAAGAAACTTAACATTAGAAACTTGTTTTAGTGATCCTTCAAATTTCAAAAATATGTTTTTTTCTTTTGTTGACTTAAGAACCTGCTTAAAGGCCTAGAAATGGGGCGAGGCTGGGGCAGGTAGTGTGGGCAATGACCAAGTCAGAAGTGACTGAGAAGGAATTCAAACCACAGGAAATCTCTAGCAGGTTTTAAAATAAAAATTAAAGTAACAGTTTGCGTTATGTTTCTACTTTAGCCTCTGACAATGTTGTAATACATAAATAAAACCTATTACAATTCAATATGTTTTCTAAATTCCCTTTCACTGACTAAAGATTGATTCTGTTTTCCCAAGTAATCCTGTGTTGTTGCAGTTGAGATTCAGGTGTTTAAATATGTTGAGAAATAAGGTGAGCCAGGAAAGCAGCATGCTTTGCTTCTTTCTGCTTACTACTTTAGAAAACAGTGCTGTTCCCAACCACCACTAAATGTGCTTTATTCCATGGGTGGCAACTCTATTTCCTTTGCTGCAAGGCTCTTGGGGAGTGGCTGTTCTATTTTCACAGGAAAGGAAGTCTCTGAGATAAATAATGTGACTTCCATGGGAAACAGATTCAGGACTGAAACAAGATGAAGAAACCCCCAGTTCACTTCAGGTGTCTGCTGAAGGTTGGGCCTGATAGAATAGTTTTAAGGTATTGCCCTGTCTACACAAACACTCAAATCTGAAACCTAGCCAATCATAATAGTCCCTGCCTACACGTGTAATCACAGGCATTTCAGAGTTTAGTCTTATGTTTTGGCCATTCCATTTATAATGAAAATGTGCTGTTCAATGTTTGCAAAATGAAGAAAGCTAACTGACCAGGTGGAATTTTCCAAGTTGCCAATCAATCATTCTCTAGAATCTAGAAGTATTTTCCTTCTTTTTTAAAAATCAATAATGATTTGCTTGCATGTGGTTTAGTTGGTCCTTAAATTTTTTAATCATCTTATATGCTCACAGTATGATTTAAAACTGTTACCTTTAATGAAAACTGTCATCACCAATCAAAACTTTAAATCAAATTAAGTGAAATCATCCTTTTAGGAATCTTAGTAGGGGGCAAACTATTCAAGATGGTTGACTAAAAGCAGCTTTCACCAGAGGCTTCCCCCAGAGGGAGAGACATTGGACTGAAGTGAACTCAAAGCAGCTGAAGGCAGAGAATCCAGTACAGAGAGAAGAAAGTGAGGTGTACATCATCCCCACTGAAACAAGCCGTGTGGCTAAGGAAGAGGAAGAAAGATAGCAAAGATCAAATACAGAGTAACTAGTCTGAAGGCGCCTGTTGCCAAGGGGATGGGAGACCCCTCCCCAGATTGGGAGGTGTGGCAGGCTTCCCATAAGCAATAGGAAAGACCTCCCCGCACAGGAAAGACCTGCTAAATTTTGGTTTTCCTACACAAGGGAGGTCCCCCTCCACCAAGAGTCCAGGCCCCATCCTGCCTGGCACAAAAGTGAATAAATATTGTCTTTGCAATCCTGAGCCCACAGGTCAGCCTTCTCCCTATCCTAGTTGCCTGAAAACCTACCCCCAGCAGAGGCTGGAGTGTTTGGCAAGTTTACTGAGAGGCAGGGGAGTGAGCTGTGCTTCTCACTTTGGCGGGGAGAGGGGTGAACTACTCAGACTGCCTTTCCCACTAGAAAAGACCCTTCTCCGGGCCCCAGGAAGTCTCAGACACGTTTTCCCAGAGATTTGTGTTTTCCGACGAACTGGTGACCCTCTAAACTGACGTGAATGGATGTTGCTCATGCTGCCTGAGTGAGTTTGACTGGAATTCTCAGCCAGAGTCTTGCATGGATCCTTCTTGTCCTGTCTCCACTGTCTGGGGCTACAAGTTCACCACTTGTTTGACTTCGCTAGAGAGGGATGTGGGGGTTGGAGCAGTAAGAGGCAGATTCAGCAAGTCTGTCTATGGATTCCTCTCCTCCAGCTACCCCTGGCAGAGGGCTGGGTCACAGGTGTTTGTATTTTGGTCCTGCAGCAAAACCAACAAAATACTGTGACTCATTAAGATTGGGTAGACAGCAGGCTGATATCAAGACAGAACCAGGTAGTACTATCTCACCAAGCTGGCTCTTACGGTCTCTGCTGCCACCCTGAAAGGCTAAAAGGCTAAAAGCCACAGTCATAAGCCCCAGGTTATTGGAAAAAGGGTATTAGCTCCAGTTCCTGTCCCCCATTCAGACACACCCCATCAGTTTTAATTGTCAGATAGATTAGTGTAGTGTTTCCTAAGAGTCTCCAGTTAGATTATCTCTCAATAATTATTCAGGGACAACTTATAGTTTCAACTAAAAACATATAATTAAACCATTTTTTAAAAATGCTGGAAATACTCATGGGGAGGAACCAGCAGAAGAATCTGGGCAATATGAAAAGTCAGAGGAGATAAACTCCCCAAGAAATTACAAGGAAAATAAAACAGAAAATACTATCCATAGAGAAACTGATGAAATGTCAGAAATAGAATTCAGAATATGGATGGCAAATAAATTGATTGGAATCAAGGAAAAGATAGAAATAGAAATAAAAAAATAATTCAAAATTTGTCTCAAGAAATTAATGAATTCAAAGACAAAGCCACCAAAGATAAGGACATATGAGGAAAGATAGAGCAGAGCTGATGGAATTGTAAAAGGCATTTGAGTTGCTTCAAAACACAACATATATGAGGGATGGAACAGATTCAGCTG
Source organism: Perodicticus potto (assembly GCA_963574655.1). NCBI lineage: Eukaryota > Metazoa > Chordata > Mammalia > Primates > Lorisidae > Perodicticus > Perodicticus potto. The sequence goes on from CAUYRH010097399.1 coordinate 11,997, forward strand.
AAAACTGTTAGGGCATTGTTAGGGTAAATCCAGGGCAAGGCAAAAGGAAGGGTGAGAAAAAGCATAAGAGGTTTTTTTAAAAACAGATTTCATTTTTTTCTTTATTAAATCATGACGGTGTACATTAATGCATTCATAGGGAACAATGTGCTAAATTGATAAACAGTGTGGAATGCTTACATCAAACTGATTAACGTGACCATGACATCATTTGCTTATTTGTTGTGGTAAGACATTTATACTCTTCTTAATAGTTTTGAAATGTACCATTGTATTATGCACCTTAGGTGAAGCCCCAGCATATACCCTCCCTCCTCTTGGCCTTTCCCCTCCACTCCCCCTCTCTCCTCTTCCCTCTTTCTTTCAGATTAGAGTTATATTTTATCATTCATATGAATGTGTAGGTGATTATATTTTGGTTTCATAGTAGTATTGAGTACATTGGATATTTTTTCTCCCATTCTTGAGATACTTTACTAAGAAGAATATGTTCTAGCTCCATCCGGGTGAACATAAAAGATGTAAAGTCTCCATCTTTTTATGGCTGCATAGTATTCCATAGTGTACATATACCACAATTTGTTAATCCATTCATGAGTCAATGAGCACTTGGGCTGCTTCCACGACTTGGCAATTACAAACTGGGCTGCAATAAACATTCTAGTGCAAATGTCTTTGTTGTAAAATAATTTTTGATCTTGCAGGTATATACCTAGTAGAGGAATTGCAGGATCGAACAATAGGTCTACTTTTAGTTCTTTGAATATTCTCTAAACTTCTTTCCAAAAGGGCCATATTAGTTTGCATTCCCACCAGCCATGTAGAAGTGTTCCCTTCTCTCTGCATCCATGCCAACATCTGCAGTTTGGGGATTTTGTGATGTGGGCTAGTCTTACTGGAGTTGGATGATATCTCAAAGTAGTTTTTGATTTGCATTTCTCTGATTATTAAAGATGATGAGCATTTTGTCATGTGTTTGTAGGCCATGTGCCTGTCTTTTTTAGAGAAACTTCTGTTCAAGTCTCTTGCTCACATAGAAATGGGGTTATTTGTTCTTTTCTTATTGATTAGTTTGAGTTTTCTGTGGATTCTACTTATCAGATCTTTATCGGAAGCATAATCTGCAAAAATCATCCCCCATTCCAAAGGCTGTCTGTTTGCTTTACTTACTGTGCTCTTGGATGTGCAGAAGCTTTTTAGTTTGATCAGATCCCAGTAATATATTTTTGGTGTTGCTTCAATTGCCAGGGCTTGGGGTGGTCCTCCTCATAAAATATTTTCCCATGCTGATTTACTCAAGCACTTTCCCTGAATTCTATTATATTTTTTATAGTTTCATGTCTTAAGTTCAAATATTTTATCCAGTGAGAATCAATTTTTCTTTTCTTTTTCTTTCTTTCTTTTTTTTTTTTTTTTTTAGGCACAGCCTCAAGCTGTCACCCTGGATAGAGTGCTGTGGCATCACAGCTCACAGCAACCTCCAATTCCTGGGCTCAAGCGAGTCTCTTGCCTCCACCTCCCAAGTAGCTGGGACTACAGGCGCCTGCCACAACGCCCAGCCATTTTCTGGTTGCAGCCATCATGGTTGTTTGGCAGGCCAAGGCTGGATTCGAACCCACCACCTCAGGTGTACGTGGCTGGCGCCTTAGCCCGTTGAGCCACAGGCGCCTAGCTTCCCTGTTTATTTTTAAAGGGCTTTATTTATATAATTCACATACCATACAACTGACCCATTTAAAGTATATAAGTCAATGGATATCAGAATATTCAAATTCCTGTTTATTCTTCTCCATTAATCTTTTTTTTTTTTTGAGACAGAGTCTCACTCTGTTGCCCTGGGTACAGTGCCGTGGCATCAGACAGCTCACAGCAACCTCCAACTCTTGGGTTTAAGCGATTCTTTTGCCTCAGCCTCCCAAATAGCTGGGACTACAGGCATCTGCAGCAACACCCAGCTATTTTTGGTTGTAGTTTTCATTGTTGTTTGGCAGGCCTGGGCTGGATTCAAACCTGCCAGCTCCAGTGTATGTGGCTGGTGCCCTGGCCACTTGAGCCACAGGTGCCGAGCCTCAACTAATTTTTAAATCAACTTCTATGTGCCCTCCTCCAGCAATTTTGGTTATTGAAAACTTAACTCTATTTATCCTTTTTCTTTCTTTTTTTTTTTTTTTGTAGAGGCAGAGTCTCACTTTATCGCCCTCGGTAGAGTGCCTTGGCATCACACAGCTCACAGCAACCTCCCGACTCCTGGGCTTAGGCAATTCTCTTGCCTCCGCCTCCCGAGTAGCTGGGACTACAGGCGCCCACCACAACACCCGGCTATTTTTCTGTTTTGCAGTACGGCCGAGGCTGGGTTTGAACTCGCCACCTTCAGTATACGGGGCTGGCGCCCTAGAAAACTTAAGTCTATAAATTAAATCTTCCCAAATAGCAGGAGCACAGAATAGTGTTCCACTAACTCCTGTATCCTGTTATTTCCATCAAGGTTCTTAAATCATTTCCTTTGAATAAATAAAGTTTTTAATGATTTTGGTTTTACCTGTGAGCATAATTATTTTTATTTAGAACTAAGTGTTATTGGTATGTAGTAATATAACAGAATTTTGTAAACTTATATGTAATTAATGTACTACTATATATTTTTGATTGGTTTATTGTGATTATTTTTCTAGGTGTATATCCTGGATTTCCTAGAATTATTTTTCTAGGTATGTATTCTAGTCATTCAAAATAATGACATTTTAATTTATTTAAGACTTTTCGACACAACTACGTATTTTATTCCTTTTTTTTTTCTCAAATCATTGAGCCAGCAGGCCAGGCACGGTGGCTCAGCCTATAATCCTAGCACTCTGGGAGGCCAAGGCAAGTGGCTTTCTGGAGCTCACAAGTTCAAGACCAGCCTGGGTAAGAGCGAGACTCTGTCTCTAAAACTGGCTGGACATTTGTGGTGGGTGCCCATGATCCCAGCTACTTGGGAGGCTGAGGCAGGAGTATCATTTGAGCCTAGGAGTTTGAGGTTGCAGTGAGCTGTGATGCCATGGCACTTTACTGAGGGCGACAAAATGAGACTCTGTCTCAAAAAAAAGAAAACAATCATATAGTCAGCATTTCTAATGCTGAACAGATACTTCAAAATATTAATAATACATACATCTGACTTTTGTCTAGAACATATATATAATTAGGAAAAAAACAACCCCAAAAAATAAATAAACAGACGTTTCAGCAAGTAAAGATATAAAGATGGCAAATAAGCCCATTAGAAGTTGCACAACCTCATTAGTCATCAGGGAAATGCAGACCCAAACCAGGAGCCACCACTTCACACCCACTAAAGTGAGTGCAGTGAAAACGATTGGCACGCCAAATGTTGGCAGGAATGTAGAACAGCTAGAACCCCAGGTGTGGGTGGTGAGAGTGTAAAATTATACGACCGTGGAGCATTGCTTATCAGTCTCTAATAAAGTTATATGTATACCTTTCCTAATATATACCAATCTCTGTCCCTGGTATTTACCCAACCACCTCCCCCGTGAAATATATGTCCATAATAAGACTTGTAATGAAAAAATGTTTTTAGCAGCTTTATTCATAATAGCCAAAAACAGGAAACAACCCAAACGGCATTCAACAGGAGAATGGATAACATATTCATACATTGGTATATTGCTCAACAATACGAAAGAATGAGCTAACTTACATGAACATACGGATCGATCTCAAAAACATTGTTAGGTTTAAAAAGCCAGTCATAAAGGAATATATGCTTTTTGATTTCATTTATATGAAGTTTAAGAACAGATAAAACTAATCTATGGTGGCTCGGCACCTGTGGCTCAGCAGGCTAAGGCGCCAGCCATGTACACCTGAGCTGGCGGGTTCGAATTCAGCCCAGACCCGCCAAACAACAATGACGGCTGCAACCAAAAAATGGCCAGGCGTTGTGGCGGGTGCCTGTAGTCCCAGCTACTTGGGAGGCGGAGGCAGGAGACTCGCTTGAGCCCAGGAATTGGAGGTTGCTGTGAGCTGTGATGCCA